>CM053596.1:254142718-254197702 GCA_028646575.1 Pseudocheirus occidentalis
TACACACACATATATATTAGAAATGAAGTCTTTATCAGAAACACTAGTTGTAAAATTTTTTTCCCACTTTTCTGCTTCCCTCCTAATCTTGGTTGCATTGAGTCTCTAACTTTTAGCCACAGAAAATATCCCTAAAAAGGGAAAATGAAACTTTTTGTGACTTGAACCCTCATTTATGTATGTCAGGCAGAGTAGCTTGTTTTTAAAAAGGAAGCTTATAGAGATTATTTTTTTATGTTTAGAGACCTTGTCTAAGCCTGAGCCTGGTAGGAGAGGTACAGGATATTAGCCTGGAGAATCTGCTGTCCATGTCTGTTTTCCTTTAGAATTCCAGAACAGCAGAGCCAAGTCCCCTCTTGTGTTTTCTTACTCAGAGCCAAAGTGGGAAAGAACCACCAGGGGGCAACGAGAACCAGCTGATGGAGCAATGCAGGGCATCCGGCTCAGGCTTGCTGCAGTGATGAACTGATGGGAGCACAAAACAAAGCAACCAGCCTTTGTGCACTATTTTTAAATTGCAGCTGCTCTGAGACAAAGGGCACCCACTATCAGACTATTGGCAACATAGAGAAGCCCCATGTAACTGCAGAAACCGGCTTCTGCCCACGCACATTGTCCTGTGTTATAAACCCTGGGGATTTCAGAGTTGTTTTATACTTTTATTTATATTTATTTATATATATTTTTATATTTTTATTATATATATCAGAATGTTATTTTATTTTTAAAATTATTTTTAAAAATAACAACATTGCTATTAGAAGGGAAGGTGGCTCCTTGAATAGTTACATCTAAAGGGGCTAAGGTGTTTTTTTTAAATATAGGTATATATATTTCATTAAATATTTCCCAATCATGCAAATTTTTTATATTCATTTTTAAAAATTTTGAGTTCTAAATTCTCTTCCTCTTCCCTGCCCCTCCCACTTCCTTCAGAAGGCAAAGAATTTGATATCTATTATACATGTGAAATCATACAAAACATGTTTTCATATTAGTGGTGAAAGTTTTTGCATAAATTCTCTCCATGCTGTCTAGAGGCAGAGGGCTGTGGTAAATAGAGGGCTGGGCTTAAAGTCAGGAAGATCTGGGTCTAAATCCCACCTACAAGGGGGAGCTAGGCGGTGCAGCAGATAGAGTAGCAGCCCTAGAGTCAGGAGGACCTGTATTTAAACGTGACCTCTGACACTTGGGCTGTGTGACCTTGGACAAGTCACTTAACCCGGATTGCCTAGTAAAAACAACAAGTATGACAACCACAAACCAAGTCCCATTCATTCAACAGCTGTATGACCATGGGCAAGTGACATCACCTCTATGTGCTTTTGGACTTACTCATCAGTCAGGAGAGAGTCCATACCTACTAGGATTCCTACCACACACTATCCCCTGGAGCTATTCTTTCATCTAGGCCTGCCTTATGTGGAAAGAGCCTTAAAGTGGAAACGAGGCTGTTTTTGTCATGATCTTGGCAGGCAGACCCTGACTTGGGTGGGGAGGGTCCTGTGTGGTACAGGGACAGCTGCACCTGGACCCTAGGCATGCAAAAATAATGACAGTAGTTCAGACTGCACAGTACTTTCTGATTTACAAAGCACTTTGCTTTCCAAAAACCCCAGGGGTGCTGCAAGGATGATTATCCTCATTTCACAACTGAGGCACAGAGAGTGGTTAAGTGGTTTACCCACAGTCACACAGTAAATGGAAAAGCTGGAACTTGAACCTAAATCTGCTAAGTTTGGTACTCTTTCCACCGCACCATGGAGATTCGGACATTTCTCGGGTTACATGAAGACTTTGAGCCAGCTCCTCCTTACATCCGAATCTGATGAACACATCCTTGGGGCTTCTGGCTGGGCTCACCCTGGCACACTTCATCTCTTTGTGAGCAATTGGGCAACCTTCAGAGATGATCCACTCACAAAAAAAAATGAAGAAATATCGATTGGGTCAGAAGAGAATGCAAGAATCCTTCCTATGCAATGTCCCTTTTAGTTTTTTGGAAGTTCTGCCAGACTTCTGATTTCACTGGTGTGATGTGAAAAAACTTGGTAGTTTATAATCTTCAAGAGCTGCCTGAGTCTCTGAGATTTTAAATCAACTGTTCCAAAGGATATATTGGGGCTAGATTTAAGCCAGCCTTCCTGACTACAAGACTGGCTTCTTATTCGCTACTCCACGCTGCCTCTGGCATTTGTCCGACTGACATTCATGTAAACAGAATCACTCTGCTCAGAAATCCAGGCCCACAGTTTGTTTCGACATTCTATGATCCCCAGAGTCCTTGCCCTGCAAAGATTTGCCTCAAAGAGACCTGAGGCAGCCTTTATATTTAAGTCTTCTGTGCATATCAGTAAGTGAAGGAACCAAGAACGGTTCTGGTGGTCATTTCCAGAACCTCGCCAGGTCTTGACGGGTGAGGCACCTCCTAGCTGTGTTAAACAGCCAACGCTGGTGATGATGGAGGGTACGATGGTGCCACTCAGGCATGTGTGTCTGCTTCTGGACCCATCAGAAAGTCCTTGAGAGCAGCTGCAGGAATTCTGCTCATGCAAAGCAGGAGGAAACCAAAGCCTTCCTTTAATTGCTCCTTTATGGTTTAACCTCAGTCACTGGCTTCCCTTTGTTTTTGAAATTTCCATTTGATATAAAAAGGAAACGATTTTTTAAAAAGCCACACAGCCCTCCACTGGATCTTAGAAAAACAAACAGTCTTGTTTTGGAATGCTCAAAGGGCTCAATCTGCAACCCTCTCTTCCTAATTAGGAACTCTATCCTAGCAGAGAGAGGTCTTAATTGCCAGAACCGCAAAGCAAAGCTTTCCTTGTCTCTGGCTAGGCCTCCAGGTCCTTACCCCTTTGGCTCAGTGCCTTCCTTACAACTGAACCTGGCTGACATGCCCTGGCCTTGTCTGGTGGACGGCCTGTCCGGGTCCCATCCCTACTCTCTGTCTTCTCCTGGGCACCCCCGGACAAAACTCGGTGTGGGGGGGATCTCATCTGTGGGCCTGTCCTGCTCACAAAACCAAATGAAGCAATTTGGATTGGGCCAGGAAGGAGCAGAGCAAGGGCTCCCTCACTGCACCCCCTCTGCCTCAACAAAGCGGGCAATGACCAGAGCAAGGGCTCTCTCGCTGCACCCCCTCTACCTCCACAAAGTGGGCAATGACGACGCCCCTTCCACATCTCTCATCTCTGCAGAGGTGTCCTGAGATCCATGGGGACGCCGCTCACTTTGGGAGATGCTCTTACTTTTGCTGAAGAGGTTTTTTTTCCTCCTTTAAAAATTTTTTTTGTTATCAAAGATGAATCTTTGGGGGTCGAGAGGGAAAGGAAAACTATCTCATCGTTGAGGAAATGAAGGTAATATAAAAATAAAAATGTTAAAAACTCTATCATGCTAATAGTGATCAGAGCTAGCATTCATGAAAGCCCTTCAAGGCTTCTTATCTCATTAGAACCTCACAACAAACCCATGAGTCACCCACGACTGTTACACTTATTTTACAGACAAAGAAACCAAGGCTGAGAGGAATTAAGTTACTTGCCCAAGCTCCCACAGCTAGTGTCTAAGGTAGGATTTGAATTCAGGTCTCCTTCTGTGCCACCCAGCTACAGTTTTACAGGTTTGTTTTGTTTTTTAAAACAGTTTTACCGTTTCCCAGATACTGTCCTCACAACGCTCCTGACAGCACAAGTGTGCCTGTTCTACCAGCAAAGAAACGTGTGAACAATGGTGAGGCGGCTTGGTCAGGGTCACATAACTAGTGAGCATTAGAGTCAGGACTAAAACTCGGGTCTTCAGACTCCAGGATGAGTAGCTCTCCCCCATACCAGGCCGCCTTTGGGGCAGATGACCGAGGTGAAGCGCTGTATGTAGTTGAGACAAGCGTTAGACTGGCAGCCCTGGTTCTGGCCTACAGCTGTGCAACTTCAGATAAATCACTCACCCTCTCTGGGCCTGTGCCCTCGTATGTAACACAAGGAGGTTGGACTGAACGGGGTGTAAGGTCTGGCTTTAAGATGTTGTGGCCCTGCGACCATGTGATGTATGACCAGCTCTAAAATTGGGATTTGGTGAGGGGACTGGGGAAAGGGCCAGCCACGCTCTTAGGGCAGGCCTTCTGGTCCTGCCACCATCCTGGGATGGCCCTCTCTGCAGAGGAGAGAGGTATAGACCAGGGAGGAGGGAGGGAAGAGAAGGGAAGAAGCGTTAAGTGCCGCTGGGCTTTGTTGTTCAGTCAAGTCCAACTCTTTACGACCCCATTTGGGGTTTACTTGGCAGAGACACTGGAGTGGTTGGCCATTTCCCTCTCCAGATCATTTTACAGATGAGGAAACCGAGGCAAATGGGGGTAAATGACTTGCCCAGGATCACACAGCTAAGAGGTGTCTGAGGCCAGATTTGAACTTGGGAAGATGAGTCTTCCTGACTCCAGGTCCGGCTCCATCCACTCCACCACCCTGCTGCCTTGCAAAGTACTTTACAAATATCTTATCTGATCCTCACAACAATACTGGGAGGCAGGCGTGATTATTACCCCCATTTTACAGATGAGGAAACCGAGGCAAATGGGGGTAAGTGACTTGCCAAGGGTCATGCAGCTAGTAAGTGTCTGAAGCTACATTTGAACTCAGATCTTCCTGACTCTACACCTAACACTCTAATCTAGGGGTGGGGAACCTGTGGGCTTGAGGCTATATATGGCCCTCAAGGTCCTCAAGCGCAGCCCTTTGACTGAATCCAAACAAACCAGGATTTGTTCTGTGAAGCTTGGATTCGGTCAAAAGACTGCTTTTGAGGACCTAGAGGGCCATATGTGATCTCAAGGCTGCAGGTTCCCCAACCGGGCTCTAACCCCTATGATTTGGAAATGAATCTTATCAGTATCTGCCCCCGACTCTGCTCACTTCACTTTGGATCAATAATTCTTCCTACGCTTCTCTGCAGTCATTCTGTTGCAGCACAACAATACTCCATTACATTCATGTATCACAACGTGTTTAGCAAGCCCCCATCCATGGCTCGTGCTTTGTTTCCAGCTTTTGTGGGCTTGTTTTTTGCTTTTGTTTTGTTATCACAAAAAAAGCTGCTACAAATATTCTGATGCATGGGAGGCCTTTCTTTATATCAATGACCTTTTGGGTATAGGCACCTAGCAATAATGGCTAAGTCAAGGGACATATCATTTTATTTGCATTTTTTTGCATAATTCCAAACTGCTTTCCCAAACAGTTGTACCATTCCATAGTTCCAACAAGAAAGTATTTCATGGTTACAAAGTGAAGTCAGCAGTGAATTAATTTTCTGAGAGAAAGGTGGGAAATTCTATGAGGAGACCTAAAGAACCCATTCTTCAGGGTTTCTCTCTGTTCCACAATCCATCAGGTCCCAGCAACGACCCCAAGGTGCTTAAAAAATGCTGATAATGAGGGTAGGAGAGGGTTAAAAAAAACTAGAAAAGGGGGAGCAGCTTCCAAGCCATTTTTCCTACAGCCTCAGGCAGGCCTGGAGTCAGCAGAGAGACCAGTTTCCCTCTTCATTTAAAAGTGCTTTAAAAGGCAGTTAACCTGTTTTAATGTGTTTTTGAAAGTTATATCCCAATCATCTTGGGTTTATTACTTTCTTTTAAAAGAAAGAAGCTCTGTATGACAGAAACAAGTTTATACTTGATCTGATTCTGTTGTTTGATGGATGGTGATCAGGAGAGAGAGGAGGCCCTTGGAGCAAATTAGTCAAGTAGTTGAGAAATTCTCTTCTGATTAAGAAATTAATTTCATGGGAACAAAGGCTGAGAAGGGCCATAAGGTATTCTCCCCCTTCCCCTTTCTTAAGTCTTCTATCCAAGGAATGCAGCATTCAAAAAACCAATTGGGAGTGCTAAGAAGGCAACTGATCCGTTTGGAATAATAATAACTAGCATTTATATGGAACTTTACAAATATTATCCCATTTTGCAGGTGAAGAAATTGAGGTTAGGTGACTTGCCCAAGGTATCACACAGCTAGTAACCTTTGAGGCTAGATTTGAACACTGGACTTCCGGACTCCAAGGCCAGTAGCAGTCTATCTATGTGTCATCTAGTTACTCTTCACTGAATGTAGTCGGGGCTCTCTAGCTAGATAATCAAAGATTGGGGGGGGGGGAAGCTAGACAAATGAAGGGAGCTCTCTTTAACTTGATATGAGACTGACTAAAGAAACCAAAGCTGGGAATGATGGGATACTTGGGTGCCTGTGCTTGGACCTCAATTCCAAGATCACATTTTTTCCTAAATTCAAAACACTATCTCTGACAGTTTTCTCCCCAGCACAAAGACACTAAGTCTAGCAATTACTCATGAGTGGGCCCCAGTAAGACAAACTACCTTTATCCACAATTACTCATGAGTGGACTCCAGTAAAACAAACTATTTCCCCATCACAAGAACAAGCTGATCTCTGAAGAAAGTCTCTTGTAAAAACAGAACTATCTTTGTAACCACAGAATTATCTTATATTGTTTGCCCAAGTTATCATATTCAGTCTAGAGATAAAGCTATAGACATCAACTCTCAAAGCCATCTTACTACAGATGTAACAGACCAAAAATATACCTCCAAGGAAACCCCTTCCCCTGGTTTCCAGTAGCAAATGATGCCTGTGACCAAGGATATCACCTAATTAGAGTATCTGCCAGATAGTCCACAGACTGGAAATGGATTTTTCCTATATAAGCTTCAGCATCATTCTTGCTAAGTTGCAAGTTCCCTAAGGAGTCTACCTGCCATATTAGCATTAAAATAAACCTTTGCCACCTTGACTTAAAGAATGCTTGAGTCCATGAATTTATTTCAAATGACCCTGTCCAGTACTCTGGTGTTTGGGGGGTCCCTGAACCCTAAACCACATCAGGAACATTTAGTGGCAAGGTTTGGGTTTCCAGTTGAGATGAGTTGAAGGGGAGGAAATGCTTTACTCACTGGACAAAGAAAAGGATTAAGCAGGGATAAATAACTGTATAATTAGAGGAAAAAGCATTTAGTTGTACCTAGGGGGTAACATTTCTTTATATTTTGTTTTAACTATGTGTTCCATATTAAAGAAAATAATGTTTAGATTTGGAACCAATTGATATTTATACCTGGTTGTCTTAATAAAGAGTTGTATTTTTGCATGAAAGGATGAATCACAGATTTTAGAAGGTACAAGGAACCTTGAAGGGTATCTCATCCAACTTTTTTTCATTTTAACAAGGATGAAATTTAGGTCTAAAGGTCACACAGTAAGTAAGTGGCAGAGTAAAGGAATGAATCTAGGTGTTCTGACTCTAAGTAGAGGATTCATTCCACAATGCCACAGTGCCACAGTACCACAGTACCACAGTAGAGGAACTCTGTGGGCATCTGGAAAAGCTGCTTCGCATACAAATTGCCAGATTCTTTAGGTGACTTCAAGGCTACCAGAATGTCTCGCACATACTAAGTCTTCAAGAAACATTTGACAAATTGACCCGAATTTCTGAATTTATAACTAGAGAACAAATTAATGAAACCTCTCTGAAATGGGAATTCTGAACTTCTGGTCCATCCCAAGGAGCTCCTGCTTTCTAAAAAAGTGGCTTCTATTTTCTCACATTGCTTGCTCTTTGTATCCCACATCCTTCTATTTGAATTATTTCATTATTTCCTGTTGCCTGATTCCTCCCACTGAAGACACTCTGAACTTCACTTTCTCATCACTGAGAATTTTTATTAACGGACACTTCTTTTCATATGGCTCTCTGCTAGGTGCTGCACCAGGACACTGGAAACACAGATGAGGAACACTCTCAGGAGAATAATGTGCTATCAGAGAAGAAGCTCTTGGAAAATTTACTTCCTTCCTTTCCTTGAAAAGCTATGGGTATGGAATGTCACAGATACATCTAGACACGGTCAGTATGTTAGTTGGTTTTTCTGAATTAAAAAAAAATTATCATGAGGGAACCTCACTACAAAGAAGAGGAGAAAAATATTCAGAAAGGAACATGATTTAAAAGCAAACCCATCATGCTCTTAACTCCTTAGAATATGCGTTTTAAGTATTTTCCTTTCCCCTAGGAGTGGGGATATGTTACCCCAAGCTCTGCACATTTTCCCACTGAGATCCTTTATAATCCATGGTATAAGGTTCCACTGTAAAGAGAAAGTTGACTAAGGTGGTTACTACAGTCTACCTACAAAGAACAGAATTTATCTGCAATGTAGCGATCTGAGCTTGGTTAAAAAGACTTCACTCATGACTCTAGGTGTCACTCGCATCACACTCAAAGCAACAACATTCACCAGGCAGACTAATTCAAACCAGGAGCTTCTCTGGCCACCTTCCCCTCCACACTCTCACCCTTTCTTCTGCGTCTTCTTCATTGGTCCAGTCCAATGGATTGTGCTCTTGATTTGGAGGCAGAGGACCTGAGGATAAGCCCTAGCTAGCTCACATTTTGCTGCTTACTAAGCACCTATGTGAATTTAATTTCCCAGTTTTATCACGAGATAAAATGAGAGCTAGCTGAGCCAGACATACATAGCTAACATCTAATGAACACCTGTTGACCAATGGACTGACCCAGGGAGCTGGTCTAGAAGAACCTGAAGGTCCTGGATAGCTCTACTTTTCTGGTCCATTGAAATGGTATTGGGCATTGGGTCTCCATGTTCCAGAGGACCTTATCGAGGGTTGGCTCCGTGATGAGCTAATACCTACAGCTACTTTAAGCTGTGAGGATCACTCACTTTTAAATCTTTCAGAAGTCTTGTACTTGCCAAACCATCCCCCCACCCCCACGGCCATGCATCAGGCTTACAGGATGTAGCAGATGACTCCGATGCTCCACATGTCTGTGGCATAGCCAATCGGCTCATAGTTGATCACTTCGGGGGCAACAAACTCTGGTGTGCCGAAGAGGACCTTCAGGGAGCCGGCGTTCTCTGAAACACAACGGCAGGGGATAACTTTCCAACTATGTTCTCAGCAATCAGGATTAAACCTTGGTGTTAATGAATTGCATTGGGTACCATAAAGACAGAGTAACACAGACATGAACCTCGTGTGTAAGGGACTCCCAGTATGAGACAGACAGAAGAACAAGCATAGATTGAGAGCACGCTTTATTTTTTGAAAGCATTTTCATTCTGAACTTACTAAGAATTAGTGTTGTTAATGACAACCATAATGAACAATTTATAGTTAGAATTGACATAGTATTTCAAAGTTTGGGGGCAGCTAGGTGGCTCCATGGATAAAGTGCTGGGCCCAGAGTCTGGAAGGCCTGACTTAAAACCCAGTCTCAGATGCTTACCAGCTATGTGACCCTGGGCAAATCACTTAACCTCTGTTTGCATGTTTCCTCAACTTTAATATGGGGACTAGTATCTTTGCCAAGAAAACCCCATCAGAAGAATGGGGTTGTGAGGAGTTGGACACACTAATCCAACTTAAAAACAAAACAGCTTTACTGTTTTACAGTTTTACTGTCTCATTTCATGCTCACAACAACCCTGAGGCAGATGCTGCTCTTATTCTTATTCAGCAGATGAGGAAACTGAGGCAGAGAGAGGGTAAGTGACTTATCCAGGGTCACACAGCTAGTAAGGATCTGAGGCATATCTTGAATTCAAGTTTTTCTAACTCCCAAGTCCAACATTCTATGAAATAGGCCACGTTCTTGTCTTTCAGACACCAAATAAAGGGGTCTTTCCATAGACATAGTAGAACGGGGGACAAAACTGAATTGTCCACAGAAATGCAGATCTTTGTTATATGCAGTTTGCTTTTGCTTTAAAATCTATAACTTAAGGGGTGGCTACATGGTGAAGCAGATAAAGCACTGGCTCTGGAGGCAGGAAGACCTGAGTTCAAATTTGACCTCAGAGGGTAACTGGCTGTATGACCTTGGGCAAATCACTTAACCCCAATTGTCCTGCCTTCTCCCCTCCAAAAAGCAAAAATTAATTAGTCAACTGATTAATGAATTGATCAATTCTCCAGGCCTCAGATAAACACAATGAAAAGTTGCGCCTTCCCTTCCTGAATTACTTTATGCTTTCACAGAAAGTGATTTCTACCTCATTTCTCTTGGTTCTGAGGCTCACAGCTTCTAGAATCAGGAGGGTATTAGCCAATGTACTGTCTAAGCTGCAGTCACTGTCATTAGCACTTTTCCTGTACTTTTCTCATAAGTGAAGGTGCTTTTATGGGGTTGAGAACAGAGAATAAGAAACTCTTAAGAGTAGGAAGAGTCCTAGGAGTCTAGTCTGACTCCTATGTTCATAGATGTTATTTGCAAAAACAACAACAACAACAACAACAACAACAACAACAACAACAAAAAACCCTGGCTTTTATTCCCTATCTTTTTAAATTTTGTTTTGAATCTCAGATTTCCTCAATGTTCAGGAGCTTGTAGGAAAGATTTTTCTCTTTGAACAGAGAGAAACAGATTTTCAAAATGAAGAGGCTTAATTAGCTGACCCCTGGGGTCTCTTCAGCTCTGAGATCCTACAAAATGGTCGTTGGCTTGGCTCTGCTACAGCTTTGGTATTACCGACTCTTAATCCCTTAATTGCTCTCATAATTTCACATTCTCTCTGTAAAAAGGGTCCTTTGTTGTTGTTCAGTCCTGTCCAACTCTTGGTGACCTTATTTGGGGTTTTCTTGGCAAAGATATAGGAGTGATTTGCCATTTCCTTCTCTGGCTCATTTTACAGATGAAGAAGCTGAGGCAAATAGGGTGAAGTGACTTACCCAGGGCCACACAGCTAGTAAGAGTTTGAGGCCAGATTTGAACTCAGTAAGATGAGTCTTCCTGACTTTAGAACTGGTTCTCTATCCACTGCACCACTTAGCTGCTCCCAAAAGAGTCCTCTGTAGAGTTGACTCTTCAGTGTCTAACTCTTAGTGTCACTAGACACTAAAAGACACTTAGACACTAAAGAGTTAACTCTTTAGTGTCTAATGATAGGAAGGATTATCAACATAAACATGAATATGGCCTATATCTTTCCTCCCTTTTCCCCAGGTTGTGGCCTACTTTTCTGCTTAGAAATAGGGTGGTGCATATAAGAGCGAGCCCTGGCTTTCGAGTCAGAGGACCTGGGTTCCAATCCTGACTCTGTCACTCACTATCTGTGTAACCCTTGCACAGTGACTTAGCTTCTCCAGGTCTTTGTCTCCTCATTTGTAAAATGAAGCTGTTAGTCTAGATCTGTGGTGTCAAATTCAGATAGAAATGGAGCTTCTAAAATGAGATTACTTTGCAAAAACCAAAAAAACAAACCACCACAAAACAAAAAACTCATGGGGGTTACATATTGACTCAGAAAACAACATATTAGCATTATCTGTATTTTAAAATTTTGTAAAATTTGTATTATTAAATATTTCCCAATTATATTTTAATCTGGTTCAGTTAACACTTGGGAGTGTTATGGGCCACATGTGAGACACCTTTGGTTCAGATGGCTTCGAAGGTCACTGTACATCAATAATTCTATGATTTTCAGAGAGAGAACTGACAGAGCCTGAATGTAGGTCAAAGCACACTCTTTTTCACTTTTTTTTCCAATGCTGAGTCTGTGTCTTCTTTCACAACATGACTAATATGATAATGTTTTGCATGACTGAACATGTATATCCCATATCAAAATGCTAACCATCTCAGGAAGGAGGGAAGTAAAGGAGAAAAAAAAATTCGAAGCTCACATGACTTTTTAAATGGATGCTAAAAATGGACTTTATATGTAACTGGGGAAAACTAAAATGTTATTTAAAAATAATTCTATGATCTTATGATTCCTTCTTCAGTTAAGTGACACAGAAGGAAAAAAAGAGGAGAAATTTACTCCAAGGTCCTCTGGGCTTCTTTGTTAGACAGCTCTGGGGAGAGCTTTGTAGAGAGTGGAAGATAAAGACATTATGGAAAATGAAGAATATTGGCTACCCTGTTTACTCATCTTTGTATCACTCACATGTTATTAATATAGTGGCTTAATTGAACAAATAAAAAATAAAATGGCAGGGGAGGGGATAATTAGAATGGGCAGACATGGCAGTATGACACCAGGCATGTCAGGGAGCCCAATGCCCCATGCAGACACCTTGTTTATAGGCTTCCTGATACCTAAATTTCATATCACGGGGCAAAACCTTTCACTTTAGGATTATAAATAAGGTCTAGATATAAATATTTCTAGGAGACTTCTGATAGATTGACTTAAATTCACACAAAGGTGTATAATGATTGAGAACAGATTGTGAAACAAACCGCATTTATTCAGTGTTTTAAGGTCTATGTAGTATATTTTATACACTGCTTGATTTAGGCGCCACAATGTGCCCTGGGGGACAGATGCTATTATAATATCTCTATTTCACAGATGAGGAAATTAAGACTGAGGCCATGTGAGGCAGGGCTTGAGCTGAGGTCTTCCTGACTTCAAGTCCAGGGTTCTCTCTGCTAGACCAGCTTGCCTTTGTCATGAGGCAGCAGAGACAGAACTCTCAGGAAGAGAAGGCGAGAGACACAGAGGACAATCACAGTTTCTTCACGAGCGAAGCCCCTACTATGTGTCACGCACTGTGCTAAGCAGGTTTCCCTCTACCAGACGTTGTCCCACCTCACCCTCACAACAGCCCTGCAAAGTAGGTAATTAATAATAACAATGTAGTGCCTACTGTGCCAAACACTGTGTTAAGTGCCCCCCTCATCCCCCATGACCTCATTTTATACTTTCAACAATTCTGAAAGGTTAGTAATAATAAGGATTATAATAATATAATGCTGGATTTAGAGTCAGAAAAACCCAAGTTCAGATCCTGCCTTGGACACATTAGCTGTGAGACCTCAGGCAAGTTACTTAACCTTTATTTGGCTCAGTTTCCTCATCTGTAAAGCGGGGCTAATAACACCACCAACCCCAAAGGCCTATTACTATCTGCATCAAATGAGGTGATACATGTAAAGTGCTATTTAAACATTAAATGTTTGCTATTACGACTTACTGTTACCTCCAGGATCAAATACAAAGTGCTCTACTTGGCATTCAATGCCCTTCACAACCCACCCCACTCCTGTCTTTCCAGTCTCCCGGTGCACGCTCTTTAGTCCAGTGATGCTGGCCTCCTGGCTGCTCCATGCACAAGATCCTCCGTCTCTCATCTGCTGGCATTTTCTCTGGTTATCCCTCGTGCCAGGAATGCCCTTTTCCTTCTGCTCCTCACGACTCACCTCCCTGGCTTCCAACTAAAATCTTAGCTTCTACAGGAGCCTTCCTCAACCCCTCTTAATTCTAATGCTCTGCTCTGTTAATTATTTCCTATAATATATAATTTTATATATAATATATAATGTTTAATATATAACAGCATATATATATATATATATATATATATACACAGTTTGCTTTGTAAACATTTATTTGCATGTTGTATCCCCCTTTAGACTGTAAGCTCCTTGAGGGCAAGGATGTCCTTTGCTTTTTTTGCATCCCCAGCACTTACCAGCATCTGGCACATAGTAGGTAGTTAGTAAATGTTAAGTGACTGATTATTCTCAATATCATTGTGTTATTATTGCTTTCTATGCAGTTTTAGGATACATTGGATCCTAAAGGATACAACGTAGAAAGAACAATGCCAATGGGAGGTAAGTCCACTGAAGTTTACCTCAGGTTTACACTAAGATAAGATTTTACAGGCTGAGTGAGAGCAAGGGATGCGGAGGTCCAGAAGGATGCTAACGTGGGGCTGAGGATGGAGATGGGAGAAAGAGCACTCTAACTGGCCCAGCAGATACTTTGCACAAGATCTCATAAAGTGAGTTAATTAAATCAAAAGTTGATTAGGCTTTCATTTTTTATATTACCAACTCATTCTTCATTTTTTTGGTTTAATCATCTGAGATCAATCAAGTAATCAAATAAACACAAGAGAAAGATGTCTGTTCTTACCTAGTTTCCTGGCCAGTCCAAAGTCAATGAGCTTGATCCTGGTCCCAGTCTTATTGACACACATGATGTTCTCAGGTTTCAGATCAAGATGGACGATACCCTGTTTGTGGATAAACTCTACGCCTTCTGAAATCTGTTTCATGTACTTGATACACTCCCGTTCGGTCAACTCAAAGTCCTCATCGATGATCCGCTCAAACAGCTCGCCCCCAGATACGCTGGAGGAGGAGAGGGGAATTGTGGCAGAAGAGGAAAGCAGAACGTTCAAAGGGGAGATTTGGTGTCTGATCAGCCTTAAACGGGGTTCATTATATGTTCTCTATGCACCAAGAAGTGTGCTGAATGCTACGGATACAAAGAAAGGCAAAACCAGCCTCTGTCCATTACTTTTGGGACCCATTGTGTCTTCCCTGCTCTGTGAGAAGACTTGGCTATCGAGAATCACACTGACTTTTCACCACATTTGACATACAATAGAGAGAAGGGTTTGGACTGAGAATAGGTATTCTGATCCTGGACCAAGAAGAGTTAGAATATAGGGAAGGAGTATCAGGGAGTGGAAGTCAGGAAGTCTGCATCGAGGGCAATGAAACCTATGCCATGGGCAGTGACTGAGACAGTCTGCGTGTTTTTTAAAGGGTAGGGAACCAAAATATCCTAGGTCCTGAGGAGAATATTCCTAGGCTCTCATAGGGAATGAGGTTATCGCACTTTGAGAAAGTTTATGAGGCCACAGGTTTTGAGACAGCCACCCTTGTAACGACTCAGGAAAGAAATTAGCTGGTGGAGATGAAGGCGTCATTCTCAGCTTGTTTTTAAAGAAGGGGAAACCCCGCAAGACTCAGAAACAAATAGCCAGTCTATAATTGCTGTGATTCCCAACTACCACCATCAAAGCAAAGAGGGAAGGGCTGCTTCTGTAGCCCTCCCACTTGTAGTGTTTTCTATTACTACTTCCATTTTAAGACTGACCTTGATGGTCATTTAAGGCTAATTTTAGGACAGGACCAGGAGTGGACCTGTGATTTCACTGTTACAAAAGAACACCCAGGTGACGAAATTCTCTCTACCAATGCAAGCTGGTGCCTTTCTGAAGGTGACAGTATGAGGGAGTTACCTAGAAGATCACACAGCCCATATGTGTCAGATAGGACTTTAAGCCAGGTCTCACAGGAATCCATTCCCTCTCTACCTTCTCCAGCTCATAGGCTCCTCCTCTCCTTCCCTTTGAGGCAGCGGTTCTCAACCTGTGGCTTATGTACAATTTAAATATGTCCTCCATATCAGATATTTACATTACGATTCATAACAGTAGCAAAATTACAGTTATGAAGTAGCAACGAAAATCATTTTATGGTTGGGGGTCACCACAACATGAGGAACTGTATTAAAGGGTTGCGGCATGAGGAAGGTTGAGAACCGCTGCATTAAGATGTGGCTTAAAATTATTTTTGGCATGAAGCTTTTTCTGATCCCCTCAGCTGCTAGTGCCCTTCCTACTAAGCTACCTTCTGTTTAATGACTGTGCTTATATTTGAATTTATTCCTGTTATATTTATTATATCTATATTTACATGGGGACTTGTCTCTTTCATTTGAATGAAAGCTGGTGAGTAAGGGTTGCTTAATTCTTTCCGGTTATATACTCAACACAACGCCTGACACATTCAAAGCTAGTTCTCTCTCCACTCCACCATGCTGCCTGATTTTACTTGTATGAAAAGTTTGGGGAAAGGTAAGGGAGAGCGGCATCCCATCTAGTATCCACCAGAGCCCATCCTCATCAGTTGGGTTGATCATTAGTATATCATAGAAATCTGTTTAGTTTGATTTAATCCCTCACAATTTGATTACTCTTCGTAAGATCAAGTTTTTGAATTTCCACCTTGACACTTCTATAAGCATTTTTAGTCACCTCTTCATTACAAGCATCACCTGCCAGAGGCAAGGCAGTGGCCTGAGTTATCTTCCCCTTTCTTGCTATATTTGTAAATGTAAAACTAATCCATAGCTTGAGATACTTTGGAAGAATGCACCAGACATTCTCTAAGGGAGTTTTGAATATTCTTTAAGCGTCTCAATTTAAAGAGGAAGCATGATGTAGAATACTGGAGTCAAACTCAAGTAGAAATGGGAGCCATTAAACTAAAAATCCCTATGGGATGCATATTAAATTACTTTTGACATTATGATATTATCTATCTGGGGTCATTTTAATTTATTTTGTAACTATTTCTCAATTCTATTTTTATCCGGTTTGAGCTGTACTCAGTCACGTGTGTGGGCGGCATGTTTGATGCCTCTGGCGCGCTATACAGAGAACAAGAACATGTGGCAAGTTCTCAAAGAGATAGGAGCATCACCGGATCACCTTACCTGTTTGCTGAGGAACCTGTACGTGGGCCAAGAAGCAACCATTTGAACGGAGCATGGAGCACCTTATTTATTTAACTAATATGCAAAGTACATCATGTGAAATGCCAGGCTGGATGAATCAAAAGCCGGAATTAAGGTTGCCAGGAGAAATATTTACAGTTCCAGATATGCAGATGATACCACTCTGAAGGCAGAAGGTGAAGAATTAAGAAGAATCTTGATGGAGTATGGAAAGGAGGAGAGCGAAAAGCTGAGTACTGCAGAATCTACACTTTTGAATCATGATGCTGGAGAAAAGTTTTGAGAGTCCTTTGGACAGCAAGGAGGTCAAATGAGTAAATACTTAAGGAAATTAATCTGAACTATTTACTAAAAGGTCAAATGCTAAAGCTGAAGCTTAAATCCTTTGGCCACATAATGAGAAGATGGGGATCACTGGAGAAGATTGATGTTAGGAAAGATTGAAGGCAAAAGGAAAAGGAAAGGGCAGAAGATGAGATGGGTGGATAGTATAACGGAAACAACAAATGGGAATTTTTACAGACTTTGAGGGACAGTGGAGGATGGAAGGGCCAGGCGTGCTATGATCCATGGGGTCATGAAAAGTTGGACACATATGGAATAACTGACTGACAAGAGAGAACTGGCCCCGAGCCAGGAAGACAAAAGTTGAAGTCCCACATCTGATATATACTGGCTCTGTCACTCAGTGACTTAGTCACTTGACAAGTCACTTGGCCTTGAGGTGCCCTAAGCAACTCTATAAAATTAAAAATTCACAGAGAGTTATTGACCTACCTTGGTGGAGAGAGTTTCCTCACCTGGGAGGTTCCTATATGAATGAAATCACAGTTCCTATCACTACCCTAAATCAATCTACAAATATGTATTAAGTACCTACTATCTGTAAGTCACTAAACTGGGTGCTGGGGAATTCAAATACTGAGAATAAAATAATCCCCAAAGAATTTAGCCTCTGATCTCCCTATTTTCTTCCCAGTTTATATTTCCAGACTTACATGCAAGATCTATTTGACCTTCCACATTTCTTTTCTTAATCCCTACTGGAAAAGCTCTTCTCTTGTCAGATTGCTATGATTCTATGTCTACTGATTATATAAGTAAAGAAGGAATATAATGTTCATTGTATTTTCAGGCAGGTATAAGCAGCATCTTTATTATATAACAGACTGGAAGCAGTATGACATAGAAGACTGATTCTGGGAGTCAAGCTTCTGCAATGATCTGGATCTTCTGACACTACAGGTGTTCGACAAACTGGGGCTGGAAGGATGACCGTGACTACTCTCAGATGACAGAGGAGGCATGTGAGGTCATCTGAGCCTCTGTCTCATCCTCAGTCAAGAGCAAAAGTCATTTACAGGCCATTAACACTTTCTACATAGAACAGTAACACTGACATAGCAGTAGGACAGTGGATAGAGCACTGGGCCTGGAGTCAGGAAGACCCGAGTTCAGACTCGTCCTCAGACACCTACTAACTTTCTGTAACCACGTAATGTCATGTAATCTCTTTAGGTCTCAGTTTCCTTATCTGTAAGATGGGGGTAGGGGAGTATTTGACTCCATAATGAGAAAGGTCCCTTCCTGCTCTAAGTCTACTCTCCTTTGCTAAATCCTGCCCTAGTTGACCTTACTTCAACACATTTGTCTACCTAGTCTTGCTTATCCAGGCAGTAAGAATTTGTCTTTGTGTGCCACTGTGTTGGGAAGCAGAGCAGGTATAGTGGTTGATTGGATTCCCTAGAGAAAAATACTGATAGACTGGAAGTTATCCAGGCTCGACAAAATTACCCCTCAAGAATCTCTAATTACAAATGTTCTAAGTCTTTGCTCACCAAGCATTGCCCTACAACAGAGTCAGACTAACTTAAAAGAAAAAGGTTCCCCATACAGATTTCAAGTCCCAATTCCTGGGCATGGTATATCCCTCACCATAAATTCATCATTTGCCATTCCCACTTAAAAATAACTTCTTCTATTTGTTTAGGGTGAATTAATCTCTACAGAGTTAGGACACTCCTCATAAAATTTGAGTTTCTCAGTTTGCAAAGGCACAGTGATCCCATTGAGTTATAACCATCCCATGAGACCCTGCTTGAGCTTTCCTTACACTTCCATTAAAGTCCTTTGGACTCAGAGCATGACCCTAAACTGAATCACTTTCCCCACCTTGGACTATAGAATTTTAACTTTTCCTTGGTTGAGGGAAGCCATTAAGATTTTTGTATAAAGGTAAAAAATATATATGGAAAAAAGAAATTTACATGATAATTTTGTTGCATATTTGGAAGGAATAGCAAGTTGTGCATAAAAGATTTGCAGTTTCACATGCAACCATCTTTTTATGGTACTATGTTATGGAAATGCTTGTTTTGCTCCATAAATTTAAAACAAAAAATTTGAAAGTAACCAGCTAAAAAAAATAAAACAAAAAGTAAAAATATTTTTGTATAAAAGATTTCTTAATGAGGGTCTGGACATTAGGCAGTCAGAGCGAAACCCCTCCCCTCCAAGGGATTGTAAATATGAGTGACTACTCACATTTACATGATCATTGAACTCTTACAAAATACTTTCCTGATAAGAATATCATGAAGTAGTAATATGAGGCAAGTACTATTAGCCCCAGTTTATAGATACGAAGGTAGAGTTCTGGGACATCTCTATAGTCACATGACTATTAAGAACCTGAATTAGGATTCCAATCTATCTCTTGACTCCTAGTCTGGTGCCCTTTCCACTACATAAGGGACCTTATCACTTTAAAGCAATGGGTCACTATCAGTCATTATGACTATTCATATTGCCAACGTCAGGTCCGTCTGGTAATTCCAGCTGGCATATGCAACGGTACTTGGACAACTGAGTGAAATGGGACAAAAGAACAATGGCACAGAGGTTCTTCTAACCTATAACATATTCTCTGGCAGATCATACAAAAGTAGCTGTTGCCCAAGCTGCTATTGCTAGACGCTTTTGTGGAAGAAAAGAAGGCTAGATGAATGTGGCTGGGGGTGCAGTGGGCAAACTGCTCTGTTCACTGTGCTACCTACCTGTCCCACAGACATCCTTTTGGCTAATAACTTGCATGAAAACATTGAGGGCACCCCTAAGAATTTTTCCCATCATGGTGTTGGGAAGGAAAACTAACAGAATCAATATTTAAAAACCAGATCTTGAAATATGAGGGAGCTTGGGGAATGTAGAGTCCTTTGATGTGTCCCCTGGGAGTGAAACCAGAAAGAGGTATAACTAGATATAGAACAAGGAGTTGAAAACCAAGAAGGAGGGGAAAGTGAAGGAAATTTTGAACAGATCCTATTGGAATCATTGATAATATAAAGCTTGTAAGGAACTCAAATAGCAACAATGATAGAATCCCCTTCTGAGAATCATAGAATCTCAGAGTTAGAAGGTACCTCAGAGGCCCTCTAGTTGAAATAATGGACCAAAAATAACACAGGTAAATGCACAGTCCCACTTGATATTTATGAAAATATTTTCCATACAAATATAGGCTAGGTCAGATATGGTGTGACAGCAGTTCATGTGAAAAAGACCTAGGGGTTTTAGTTGGCTCTATATGAGCTAACAATGTAGGTGCAAAAAAAGTTAATTTGATTTGAGGGTTTCTTTTTAGTCTTTTCTTTTTTTTGGAGTGGAGAAGGCAGGGCAATTGGGGTTAAGTGACTTGCCCAAAGTCACACAGCTATTAAGTGTGTCAAATGTCTGAGGCTAGATTTGCACTCAGGTCCTCCTGACTCCAGGGTCAGTGCTCTATTCACTGCCCCACCTAGCTGCCCCCATTTGAAGCTCTTTTGATAGAAATATACCATCTAGATATTTCACCAAAGATTTACCCTAATGCTTCACTGTAGCATAGAGATGAGCCTGGATTCTCTAAAGACCAAAGGCAGAATACAAGGTTTGGCTGGTCCTACCAAGCTGGAAAGATTAGTGAAGGACAGTGGCTGAGAACTATTCTAGCAAAATTCAGAGAACTTCATCGCCAGAAGATTGACTACCAAGAATTTTTTTGGGGGGGCGTGGCACAGTACTTCATGACATTGTCTAAAAAGGCACGTGAAGGTAGTGGAGTAGCCCAATGAAATGATGAATTAATGAAGAATAAGTGACCAGCTAAACGGGATCAATGACCAGATCATAGAAATCATAGTTTGCTTGAATTCTTTGCAGATCAGACTACATCTGGAATATTGCAGACTGAAGTCCAGGTACCTCATTTCACACAACCTATTGAAAAACTGCGGTCCATTCAGAAAGGAGCTATTGGAACGCAGAGGAGTCTGGAAACTATTGTGTGTGAGGAATGCTTAAAGGATCAGGATATGGTTAGTCTCTAGATGAGAATACTTTTTTGGGGGGGGGGACTTGATAGCTGTCCTCAAGTGTTTAAAGCATGTAAAAGTGGAAACAGATATCTCGTGTTCGACTTTAAAGAGGAGGGTTAGCACCGAAGAGGGGAAACAATGGAGAGACATATTGCAGCTCCAGATAAGGAAGAACTAGCTGCTTGACAAACAGCTGTTAGGGGAAGAGCTGCTTTGAGAGAGAGCAGGCGTATTCAGAGCATCAATGAGCATCTGTCAAGGAGGCCCTAGAGATTTCTGCTCTGGAAGAGGCCGGACTCAGATACCTGCTAGGTTCCTTTCTGCTCTAAGATTCTTCTCTGTTTCTGATTCACAATGAGAAATGGGTGCTAGCAGCCCAAGCTCTGTACCAACAGATGGTTTATGGCAAAGGGACAAGGTGAAGAAACTCCCTCAGCCTGGCGCTCTAGAGGCCTTATCTAGGAGCTGCAGCAGAGAGAAGAGAGCTGGAGAAAAGAGGAGGAAGCCTCAATAGAGAGAAGATGTGGTTGAAGGGACTGGGGATGCTTATCCCAGAGAAAAAAAGACTCGATGGCTATCTTCCGATATTTAAAGAGGACCTGCATTCATGCTCACCACCCATGTGACCTTAGGCAAGTCATTTCACTTACTTTGGCTGCCTCATCTGTTTAGTGAGAAGTTTAGACTAGATGGCTAGACTAGACTAGATCCAATTTAGATCTAGGATTCTATGATGGCTGGCAGCTAGGTGGCACAGGAGGATAGAGTGCTGGGACTGAAGTCAGGAAGACTTGAGTTCAAATTCAGTCTCAGATACTTGTTAGCTGTATGATCATGAGCAAGTCACTTAACCCTGTTTGCCTTAGTTTCCTCATTTGTAAAATGGGCTGGAGAGGGAAATGGCAAACCATTCCAGTATCTTTGCCACAAAACCCCCAAATGGGATCATGAAGAGTCAGACATGACTGAATAGAATGAAACCAACAAGAGCGATGAGGCTTATTCTGCTGGAAGACTTGGCTCTGGAGGTGGGGAGGGGCTGCTGAACGATAAACTCCAGCAGTTGATGCCAAGTCAAAGTAGAAGAGGCTGTCTTGGGGAGTCAGTGGATGAGTCTCATATCATAGAGGTCTTTAAGCAGAGACTGCATGACAACTAGTTGTCAGATGCATGTTTCAGAGCAGGAATTAGGATGGACATCCCCTGCATCCTGTCCAACCACAGGGATGCACCTAGCTCTTTCCACATTAGAGGCAGCACAGCTAGAAGCTGAGAGACCTGGGATCCATTTCCGAAATTCTGAATATCACCGAGTCACTGCTTCTCTATTTCCCTCAACTAATTGCTCTTAAGGAAGTAACATTTTAATGGAGGAGGATGGTACATAAAGGGCATTTTGATAGGATGCGGTGATGCAGCATTTTATAGATTTAGAAAGAGGCATTCAGACTCAGGCACTGTTCAAAGTCACTGTCTCCATTCTCCCCTCTGCCTCACACTAAGACTTTATAGTCTCCTGTATTTAAGACTTTCTGTTGCTCCAGAGGGAGGGGGATGCTGGGTGAAAGCCAGGCCAGCTGAAACCGTTATACATTTGCTCCCTTTGTTTTCCATTCAGCTTGCCAATTGCTAATTCCAAGCTAAGTATGGAATTCAATGCACCAGCACTGCTGCCCTCTTATGCCCAAACTCCTCCTGCTCCCTGCCCCTTCCCTTGCAGTCCTTCTCAAAAATTTATACAAGTACTGACATAAAGATTCCATTACTGGAATAGGTGCCGAGGGCAGAATGACTGCAGTGGCAGCCATGTAGAGGAAGGAGGCAGGCAGTGGAGCTTGGAGCTGAAGACTTCTTCAAAGTGACTGAGCAGTTTTTCTGTATCTTATATGGCTCAAAAGGATCATAAAATGTTAGAGCTGGAAGGGACCCTATAGATCATCTCATGCAAATATGTCCTCTTCTTTGCTTTCCTTTTCTATATATGGGCAAAAACTGAGGTTAAGCTAAGATTCGAACTCAGGTCTACAGATTCCTAACCCAGTGTTGTTTCCACAGGACCTCACTGTCCTCAAGTGTGGACTTGGTGTGGAAGGACTATATCTCCAACAGGAATAGTTTAAGAAATACCCTTAGCACTGAGGATAGGAGGAGCAAAGCGGTAGAGCAAATGGCAGAGCAGAGGTGAGAATGGAGATGGTACCTAACTCAACAGAGGGAGTTGAAAATCTTGGATGAATTAGGAGAGTTGAAGAAGAAAAGGACAAATGGGATGACAGAGAGCTTAGGATGGATGACACAGAACCAGGGTAGGGAGATGCAGTACGAGCAAGTCTCTCAATACTCTCCCAGACTCCTGAACATCTCACCTGCTTCACCTTCTTGAGGAAAAAGCTGTATATTGGCCTTTACCTGCTACTGAAAACCCCACAGCTCAGCGTTAGTACTTTAGAGAGGATGAGTCAGTCTAGTTGGTCCAATGCCATCAGCACAGATTGTAGGGGCAAGGTTCAGGGTTGAAACAGTGACAAAAAAATTGGCTCTCCCCAAACCCACAAAAATCTTCTGGCTAGCAAAGATGTTGAGAAGTCAACTGGTCTGCTCCCCCACAGTTCTAGAGACTGTACCTAACTCAACAGATGGAGGTGAAAATCTCCCATGAATTAGGAGAGCTGAAGAGGAAAAAGATAAATGGGACAACAGAAAAGTGAAGGATTCTGCCTTGGGTCACTGAGAGCCAAGATGAGAGTCCTGGACTCCACAGAATGGGTGCTTGTGCCTTAAATAAAGCTTTGCAAAGGGAAAGATTCAATGTCTATCCTCCCTTTCTTCCCCGCATCTCCAACTCTCCTCACTTCTTTCCTGCTGCTTTGTAGTTACCTACAGCTGAACTCTCCCTAATCAAGGGCAACCAATGTGACCAATGGTACTGTGTTCTTTGGGTTTTGAATGGTGAGGGTGGTGGTAGGAGATGAGGAGGACAGGTGGAAGTGGCTTATGACTTTGGATATTGTGTTACCTTGGGGAGAAGGGTCGTATGGATGGGAAGCACTCACATTTCCAAGACCATGACGATGTTGGCTTTCTCCTCAAAGGCATCAACACATTGCACAAGCTTGGGGTGGTGTAGACAGTTCATGATGTCAATCTCCTGCCGGATATTCTCTTTATCTTTTGCGGAATACGCCTTGAAGAATTTCCCTGCCCAAATTTTTCCAGTTTTCTTTTCAACAAGCCGAAAGACCTGTCCAAATTTCCCACTGTAAAGGGAAAAGAGAATTTGGGGTGGGGTGGGAAAGGATCATTTAACCATAATGTCCATGAGATGTAGATCAGAGATAGTAAACCTCCTTTGCATGGTCCATCCACTTGTACCTTAGCAGTCCATCCAATTACATCCCACGTCTCCTTCCCTAATTAGAATGGGAGCATACACCCCAAGGGCAGAGGCTCCTTTTCTTCTATTAGGCCAGGAATTCTTAGCCTTTCTTGTGTTACGGACTGAGCACTTTGGCAATTTTTCTCAGAATAATATTTTAAATGAATAAAACATGGAAGATTACAAAGAAGTCCAAATGTATTGAAATCTAGTTATCAGTTGATTATAGATTTTACCCTAGTTTCAGAAGTCCTGCATTAGACCTTTCTTATTATGAGGAAATGGGATGTGGAACAGTCTTTGGGGGAGGAAGGGGAGATGGTATTAATCTTTATAACTCTGCTACTCTTCTCCAGAATGACTGTGTTTAGAGTACTTCTGAAAGGGATTTCCTAATTCAGTCTCTGATTGCATTAGGTGTCACCCAGGTAGGCACTATCAGGTTTAAATTTCTGTCTCTCCCCATACCAGTGGTTCTCACCTGTGAGTCATGACCCCTTTGGGGGTCAAACGACCCTTTCACAGGGGTCACAGGGGTCGCCTAAGACCATCAGAAAACATATTTCTGATGGTCTTAGGAACTAAGACACTGCTCCTCTATCTGTCTCCACGTGGGTCTGCCCACATGCAGATACACCCACATACGAGTATTAAAGGGTCTTGGCAAACACATTTTCCTGTAGTGAGAGTAACAACCTAGTTCCATGTCCTTTCTCCATTATTTATTTAAGGTAAAGTCTTCAGGGTGACTGGCGATGGAAAAAAAAACTAGGGGAGACCTTAGGGACTGAGATCACCTCCCTCCATTGACTCCCCCCTTCTGTGAGACAGAACTAATGCTAATTTCATTCCCATTAATGACTGTGATGAATGAGACCTATATTTCAACAGAAACGATGAATTTAGACTAGTCAGATGCAAGGGAGGGTGGGGTGCACTTCTGGCTCCCCTGACTTTTAGAGATAATTTTTTAAATAAAAAAATCACACTTGTGATTTCATCAGTATAAGAAGCTCCCAATATGAAAACTCCCTCTACCAAAGCAGATCTACACATTCTGTGTGACTTAAAGTCTTTTTAAAGAGAGTAGGGGCACTAACAGAATAAGAGAATGCCACAGTCAGTGTGCATAAGGCAGGAACAGAAGCTCCTTTCTCAGTCTTTGAGGCCAGGGCTTAGCCTTTAAGCTACTCTTCCCCTCTCCAGTTGAGGTTATAAGGGGTGAGGTGGGGAATTATATCATTAATAAGAAATACTTTTAAATGGGCCTTACGTCTCAGCAGCTGCTAATTCAGACAGTATGTTTGAAGTGCTTTCCTGATGGGGATGATGGGGTCCAGTTGTTCTCAAAGATGGAGAGTAGCATAGGTGGGAATTTATGAAGGCAACACCTTATGTTTAAACAGGTGACTCTATCTAAGAATCAGCCCCCTGCCCTGCTGCCATTCCAAAGCCACTAGCCTCAAAGCTGGAGAGAGGCTCCCACCCCACTTACGATCCTAATCTCTCCTCGATGTCATAGAAATCAGCAACTTTTTGTTCGGTGTTGATCACCACTGTCCGGTAGTCTACCTCAGGCTCCTTCTCATCTACAAACAGGAGATCAGGGTTAGGGTCAGCAATCCGAATCTGCCCTCCCCTCTGCCCAAGATTTACATCCCCCACCCCAATATAATTAATTCTGTCTTGCACCCCATCTCAATCTCAGAGAGAATTATGGGCTGTTCCATACCATCATCTGACAGTTCCACTTCATCCTTAGGTTCTGTCGGAAAGAAAAAAAAATAAGAGAGGGAAAAGAGTCAGACAGTCTGCTTAGTGGTGAACATTTCCCCCAAAAGTGGAGGAAGCACAGGAGACCGTGTCTCAGCTTTACCAAGCACAAATATCTGACCAGGAGCCCCAGAGCCAAGTAAGACTTACCTTTCCTACTCTCCTCTCCCTTATTCTGCGGTGCCAAAAAGCTGACCAGTGGGGAAATGGCCATGAAGTGTGGAACAAGAGAAAGGGGGAAAAAGAGGCTAACTTACCAAGATAATAAGTGTCCAGAGATGGTTAAAAAGAAAAGGGGGGCCTAGTTCTGCAAGAATGTCAAGAACAAGACAGCCCAGAACAAAATGAGGTTGGCAAGGGATGTAAAATTGTATTAGGGACCAGAAGAAGATCCAAAGAGTTATGGGACCACTAGTTGGCATGGATGGGACTATGATAGCGGATGACAGAATGAGGGCAGAACTAATAAACTTTAATTTGCTTTGCTTTTCCCCACTAAGGAGAGTTATCTTCAGACTGGAAAGTGAGGAACAAGTTGGTTAACAAGAGAATGGAAATTCAAGAGATGTGGGGAGATATTAAGATAACACCTCACTATACTTAGCAAGTTCGAGTCACCATCCCAGATGAAAGATATTTCAGGGGACCAAAAACAAACTTGTGGATTTGATGGCTGCATCAGCACGAGTGATCTTTGGGGAACTGAAGATTAAAGGGAGCCATCTGATAAGGCCAGTCACAGGCAAATGTACAGATATTCAGAAAGGGAATAAAAGTCGATTCTTGAAATTATAGACTGGTAAGTTTGAGGTTGATTTTTGCCAATGGTCCGATACATCTTATTAAGCGAATAGTTTATGACTGCTATTAAGAAAGGAAAGCTGTAATTACCAAGAGACAGAATGGATTAATTGATTATGGGCTATGCTAGGCTAACTCCACTCTCTTTTCTGACAGTGATACCAAACTGTTAGTGAGATGAATGCAATGGACACAAGAGAAACAAATATATAGATGATAAAAAAGATATAGGCATTTTTATGGTTGTTGCTATTTGGTCACTTCAGGAGCTTCCAACTCTTTGGGACCCTATTTTGGGGTTTTCTTGGCAAAGATACTGAAGAGGTTTACCATTTCCTTCTCTAACTCATTTTACTGATGAGGAAATAGAGTCAAACGGGGTTAAGTGACTTGCCCAGGGTCACACAGTTAGTAAGTGTCTGAGACTGGATCTGAACTCAGGTCTTCCTGACTCCAGGCTCAGCACTCTATCCACTGTGCCACCTAGTTGCCCATCTGGATGTATAGATAATAGATCTATATGGATGAGGTGGCATATCAGACAGGACTGAAATGACTCAACAACAATAAGACATGTAGATGGTAATAATATCTAGCACTTACATAGTTCTTTAAGGCTTGTGAAGTACTATCCACCTATTTATCTATTGATCCGCCTATCTCTCTACCTGTCTGTGTCAAGGTGGGCACTAGTATTATCATCATTATTTTCACTCCCATTTTACAGATGAGGAAGCTGAAGGAGACAGTTTAAAATCTGTCTGAGGCAGAATTTGAACTCGGATCTTACTGACCACAAAGTCCAACACAACTCTTATCCTTTATGCCACATAGCTACTGATTATTAAAGATATATGAGAGAGCCTTTTATAATAATCTTGAAGTGAGATGGAAAAATACAGACTGAAAAATTCACAGTTAGGGAGAGTTTGAAGAGAATGATTGAACCCAAAGAATATTTATTAGTAGATAGATAAGAAGTTGGAAGAAAACCTTTAGTGGAATATCCTGGGGATCTGTCCATGGTTCTGTTCTGTTTAACTTTTTTTTTTATCCACGACTTAGATGAAAGCACAGAAGGCAGGCTCATCACGGGTGCCCAAGACACACAGTCCATAGATATAATGGATATATTAGGTAATGGATGCAAGATTCAGAAAAGACCCGTGACAGGCTAGAAGGATGGGCTGAATTTAATAAGGTTAAATTGAATAAGAACAAATAGCTCTAATCATAAATAACTCCTCTAACTCTGGATAATCTATTTAACAAAAAGGGATAAAATACTGAGGAGAAGATGGTAGGAAAGTAGGATCCTTAGTGAATGATACTGCACAAGTACTTTCCTGGAGTATCAATACGGTTGACCCAGAGTACAAGTTACAGTAGAACTATGGCTAAAGTCAGCTTCAGTTTAGGGGTGTAACTGCCATAAGGAGTATTTTCTAGACTTAAAGAAATGAGGATTAAATAGGCCACATTATTTGCAAAAAAACAAGGTGTCTGGATTTGGAATAAAAGAAGTTGGGTTGGAAAGTTAACTCTACCACTTACCTACAGGACCTTGGATTCAGTCACTCCACTAGTTTTAGATTTGCCTAAGTGTGCTCTCATCCAGTCTACATTTCTCTATCTCAGTCACAAGGTTAGTATAAAAGGCTCCCTCAGATGTCTTTAAGAATCAGCAGCTAAATTGTTTTAAACTGCCTTTACATGTAACTGGGGGAAAACAAAATATTATTTAAAAAACAATTAACATTCGGGTGGCTCAATGGATAAGAGTGCTGAACTCCAGAAAGACTAGAGTTCAAATCCTGCCTCAGACACTGATTTAACCTCTATCAGCTTCTCTCTGGGCCTAAGTTTCCTCATTTGTAAAATGAGGGAACTGTACTAGATGACATGTAAAGTCCTTTCCATCACTAAATTAATGATCTTATTCTGGGAGTCAGGTATGGAATTCATCATATCCCAGGCAAAACAAATTCTCTTACCCACCAGCCTCAAGATTTGCATTACATTCATTTTGGTCCCTTGACAGAAATTGTATTTCCTTTCTGCAACAGAAATTACCTAGCATGGTCTGATATCTAAACGAAGACTGGGAAAATCTTTTGTTCTTTCTCTGCCTCTCTTCTCTTTCCCTGAAGCTTAGAGCCTGCAATCAACCACATCCTTCTCTTCCCCTTCCTATCTCCTCAATAAATAATGTAGCTGGGCTGGGCTGGAGGTTTTCCTGTTTGGAAGCCCTAAGTGGCCTTGTTCCACTCCTCTGAATTCCAGAAGATTTCAACACTTCCCTTGGAATTTTAACAGCAAGGGAAGGAGAGGGGCTTCACTGGGAAACAAGGAAAGTCAAGCTTGCTCGCATCAGACTTAACCCAACTAACCTACTCTAAACAGACTTTTGTAACCCACCAACTGTGATGCTGGGCAAATCATTTAACTCAGTTTGCCTCAGTTTCCTCATCTGTAAAATGAGTTGGAGAAGGAAATGCAAACCAATTCAGCATCTTTGCTGAGAAAACCCCAAATAAGGTCAGAAAGAGTGAGATGTGACTGAAACAACTGAACCACAATGACCTTCTTAGACTTTTTCTCTCTTTGGTATCTTTGTTCAGAGTTCAAGATGATTTGTTCCATCTTAGCAGCTCTAAGAATGCAGAGGTGCCAAAAGTCTTCCTAATGTCTCCTTCAGCTGGGGGGCCTGCCTGCTTGTACTTTCAGGAAATATAATCAGTGATACCAGCTTGTAGCTACATATAGCAATTAAGGTTCACAAAATCCTTTATATACATTAATGACTTTTTTCTTAGCACTGCTGAGTTAGACGGAAAGACACCTTAGAGGCCATTGAGTTCAACTTCCTTATTTTACAGATGAAGAAACTGAGGCAAAGAAAGGTTAGGATTTGGACTTTGCTCTTCCTGACTCCAAAGTCTAGTACCCTGTCCATTACTCTATGCTCACAACAACCTTTTGACACTGACATTGCAGGCATTATCTCCATTATAGATTAGGGAACTCAAACCAAGAGGTTATACAACAAGTAAGTGGGTTTGGACCTAGGTTCTCTCTCAACTCAATGTTCAGTATTCTTTCCTTTATATCACTTTGCAGGCAAATAAACATAGTACATAACCTGTGACAGTGCCCTTGATGTTCAAATTTCCTCTGGATAACTCTCTTCTTAACCTATTTCACTGTTAGCAAATTCTCCTTCATCCCAGACCACTTCTTTTTATAATCCTTGATTCCTGCACAAATGGAAACCTGACTGTCTTTGGAGGACGACCTTCAACATCTCTTTTATGCTTGTTGATATTTCTTTTAAACCACCCACTACCCACCCTTAATATAGTGGTCCAGATGGAGAAGTTAGCGTACTCTTTGCTCTCTATTGTCCTTTCCATATCCTCCTTTTCCTATTATCAGTCAGCAGCCATCTTTCCTCTTTTGAGGTTCATTGCATCCATCTACATTACCCTGATCAATCCTTGTCACAGTAACATACCAACCTTCCATGGTCATTCTTCCTTTTGCAAAGAGTTCAGTCACAGATTCAGTGTTCTTTTCTCTTTCAACTCTTGTCCTCATTCTTGGGCACTTTGAGATACATGCGAATATTCCTTCAAATACCCTAGACTCCTCCTTCAACTACCTGCTCAAACTCCTTTACCTAAAGATCTAACCCTCCTCAACTACCCAAAGGAGTGGCCATCCCTCAAATCTTATCATGACATATAACTATGCCAACTCTACGATCTTTAAATCTGAAATTCCCTGCTCTCATCCTAATCTGGTTTTCTTCCATCTCTTTCTTTCTCTCCCATTCCCCTCAAACCAATTCTCTGCCCTCACTGTAACCTTCAGACCCTCCATCCTTTCTTGTTCTCCCAGTTTGGCTCTATTCTGAGTTTCCTTTCTTCATAATCTTGGCCTTATATTGTACCATTCCAAATGTACACTGTCCTCCATCTTTCACGACCTCCTTCTTTGTCCTCTGTCATTCAATTCTTACTAGTTCTCAATCCAGGAAGTCAAACAATCATGCCAACTAGGTCCACTATAAATCCATATTATCTAATCTCAATTGAGTACTCACTGCTACACAGTAATCATCTTAAGGCATAAATCACTTCCTTGCTCAAAAACTTTGAGGGAATTCCTACTGCCCCAGGATAAAACACAAACCATTGTGGCACTTATGATCCTCTACTACCTTGCTTAGATCTAACTTCCCACTCATATTTTCTACTGAAACTGGATCTGTGTTCTACCCTCCAGCCCCTGCTTCCATACACTCTCATAGGCCATCGACTGAGCCAGGAATTTTATTTCTTCCTCTCAGAAACCATATCTTCTTCCATGGCTCTGCTTAGCTAATACTTTTACCATGAACTTTTCCTAAACCTCTACCAGGGAGCAAATAGGGCTCTTTTCCTCCTTCACTTTCCTTCAATTAGGCTCATTTGTGGACAACTATGTCCCCTCCGTAAGAATGCAAACTCCTTGAGGGTAGGGACTGCTGTCCAATTTCTTGTACACAGTAGGTGTTTTTATCAAAGTATAATGAATTGAATCATTATTTCTAAATAGATTAACAGTCCTTTGTGAATGCTCTCTTCCGCTACCCATCCCACCCTTCCATTCTTCCAACCTCATCTCTATAAGCTACTGAAATCAGACATATGTTGTCTCTTCCTAGGGACAGTTAGGGGGCACAGCACATAGAGTGCCAGTTCTAGAGTCAGGAGGACCTGAGTTCGAATTTGGACTCAGACATTTACTAGCTGTGTGACCCTGGGCAAGTCACTTAACCCTGTTTGCCCCAGTTTCCTCATCTGTAAAATGAACTGGAAAAGGAAATGGCAAATCAGCCCAGGATCTCTGCCAAGAAAAACCCAAAAGGGGTCACAGAGAGTTGGACATGACGAAAAAAAAGACTAACCAGCAACCTCTCTTCATGGTCATAGGAGTATCTAAGAAGCCTGGTTCAAAAGCCTGCTCATCTTCTGCCCCTGCCTCAGTAAATATCCTCTACCAGCAGGCAGCGTTCAGCTCTTTACGCCTCAGAACAGACTCCTCCTGAGGCCTCACCCAGGAAGAGGCACACCTCTATTGTTGATGTTTCATGGTGTTTTTTTAATCTCATGCTCACAAACTTATCAAGTAACTTCCTTATTAAAAAAAAAAGGCTCCCTGCTTTTATGAGCTCATGTGGTGATTTCTGCAGGTCTCCCTGACACTGCTAATTCTGACAATGACCTGGTGAAGGTAGCATGACTGAGGAGGATGCAACTCCGAGTACTGGAGTTAAAGAAAAAAATTAGGGGTCGCTAGGTGGTACAGTGAGCATAGCACCTGCCTTAGAGTCAGGAGGACCCAAGTTCAAACCGGGCCTCAGACACTTGACACTTAACTAGCTGTGTGACCTTGGGCAAGTCACTTAACCCCGATTGCCTTTTCTCCCCCTTCCAAAAAAAAAATCAACTGAATCTTTTATGTACCTGATCAGCCCACGAACTCCACTCCATCCATCACTACCAAAAGGGAACTTTCCTTTCCTCCTCCTCGGACATACAACAAAATTAGGACTTGGGATCATTAATGTCTGCCAAGTGCAGATATTTGGGGAAGCTAGTATAGAGTACCAGGCCTGAGAAAAAATCTGACCTCAGACACTTAACCAGTTGTGTGAACATGGACAAGTCACTTAACCCTATTTGCCTCAGTTTCCTCATCTATAAAATAAGAAGGAAATGGCAGGCAAACTGCTCCATTGAATATGCCAATAAAACTTTAAACGGGGTCACAAAGATTTGGACACAACTGAAAAGAAGCTGAATAAGAAGTGTTTAAAAGGACGCTTATGGAAATGTCAATTGGCCATTCGATGCAGTGCACAGAGAGATGACCTTGAAGCCACGAGAGTTTGGGTCCAGGTACTACTTCTGACACGTGTTGGCTCTGTGATCCTGGGCAATTCTCTTAACCTTTCAGTGATACAGGAAACTGTCTGAGACCCTCAGTTACAGAGAACATTCTGACTTTCTTGGGCACAGGGAGTTTCCTGAAGTGACAGGTATAACCCCAATCCCTCAGACAGAAATGTCATTTATCATTACTGATTCCCTTTGGGGGATTTCTTTTCTCTTTCAGTGCAGCTCTGAGGTGAGGGAAGAGACCAGGAAGAGCACCATCAGAAAACCTGTGAGGGAATCCAAGACCAATCGGTCAATGAATGGGCCTTTATTAAGTGCCAGGTACCAGGCTAGACATTAAACTGCAAGTCACTTTACTTCTCCGTGTCCTGGATTCTCTATGTCTGGTCCAGATTTCTCTATCTCTCAAATGAAAGGGCTGGACTAGATGACCTCTAGCTTCCCTCTAGCTCTAAAATCTTTTAAGATCATTATAAAGACTCCCTTTCTTCAAATTCTTATCTAATAGCCCTCGATGATACATTCCTTTGCCTAGATCCTCTAAGAGTTATTTTGAAAAGGAGGGATTCCTAGATTTATGGTGCAGATTTAGGACTCCGGATGGCATCTCAGAGGTCAATCGATCAGCATTCATTAAGTATTCACTATGCTAAGCACTGGGGATACACGGAAAGGCAAAAGCCCAGCCCTTGATCACATTCTAAAGAGGTAGACAACACGCAAGCAACTTTGTACATACAAGGCACATAGAACACAAATGGAAGGTGAAATCTTACAGGAGACACTTGGGGAGTGGGAAGAGGGACCACAAAGGCTCATGCAGAAAGTAGGATTTAAGTTGAGTCTTGAAGGAAGCCAGGGAAGCCAGGAGGCAGAGGTGAGGAGGGAGAGCATTCCAGGCATGGTGGGTGGCCAGGAAAAAGGGCATCTAGTCCAATCCTTTCTTTTTACAGAGGAAGAAACCAAGGCCCCTGGAGGTGGGGGAGGGGGTCTTGGGGTCACACAGGTATTAAGCAGCAGAAATCTTTCCCCCTTCCACTCCCACAATCCAGTGTATGGCTTGTAAAGATTCTACTTTCTACCAGGAAACTGATCAAGAGGAAAGCATCGTTTATTCATTCAATTATCTCTGGATAACTGTTTAAAGAGGTGTGGGCCCTAAGGGTCATCCCCTCCCTCCAAAGCCCTTCTAACTTTCAAGGCAAGCAATAATAGTTAATTAAGTGCTAAATTAATATTTATTACATCTAACATCACAGCTTTAGATCACATTTATGCTCCAGTAGGAACATATTTTTTTATGGGCCATATATTTAATTTATAGTACACTGGGGTCAAGGATAAAGAACATTTAAGGGCCCATTTTATGGAGCTCAGAGCATAATTCTACTCATTTAAATGATTATAAAAGCTCCTCGTTGTGGTGCCTGTGCTCTTATGACATGCTGTTGATCCTATCTGTGATGTATTTGCTGCTGAATCCTTGGTCAGGAATGTAACCTCTGAGTATAACTTTTTTCCTTTGGGAACATATGGTCTTCTTTATGTTGTGGTTCCTAGGGACACACTGCAGTAAAAAGCAGGCACTGTCTATGTAAGCAACATTCCAATAAGAGAAATACTGATGCCACTGGTATTAGAATTCCTTATCTACCCCTTCACCTGCTGGTCAGAGGTCCTAGGAATGTGAAGGGGTGTGTGCGTGTGCGTGTGTGTGTGTATGCTCATGTGTGTATTCATGCATGTGTGTGCGTGTATGTGTATGTGTGCCAGGAATTAAGACCATAAAAAGCCTTGAATGCCAAGTTAAAGAGTTTTAACTAGGGATTCAGTATAATTTCTTTCCTTTCTAATCCCACATATTATATTGTATGTATTTAAAAGCATTATTCAGAGAAGGGGTCCATGGGGTTCACCAGACTATTGAAAGGGTCTATGACAATAAAGATTAAGAGTCTATCCAAGGAGCCACTGAAGATATCTGGAGCATTATACTCACATGATTTAGTGAGATTATGCTCTGGCCAGTTAACCTGAGCAGTGGAGCTTGGAAGGAGAGAGGCAGGTTAGAGGAAGGGAGTTTAGGAGGCTGTCATGATCATCCAGATATGAGGGGAGAAGTCCCTAGACCAAAGATTGAGCTCAGCTAAGAACATTACCAAGTGCTGCCTGAACCAAATTAAAATGTAACTGGGAAATATTTAACAAAATACAGACAAGTATAAGACACAGATAATGTTAATATGTGGTTTTCTAAGTCAATATGTGCTGCAGGGATCCTTCTGTAAAGCCAGTAGGCCCTGTTCTTTTCAAATTTGATACTGTATCCATAAACTATGGTGCTGGCAACAGAGAAAAGAAGAGATTGCTATAAAAGACATTAAGAAAGAAAAAGCCACCTGATGTGGAAAACATGAGTTCAAATCTCACCATAGACCCTTATTGGCTGTGTGACTTTGGGCAAGTCACTCAACTTCTCACTGTCCTAATCTGTACAATGGGGATAATTAATTGTACCTACTTCACAGGACTGCTATAAGGATAAATGACACACAATCTAAAGCTCTTTATAAACCTTAAAGTCCAAACTAATTTTAGCCATCGTTGCTGTTCTTGTACAATTACTCTTCTGTAATAAGACTTTCCTAGGGCAGCAAACTGACCCTGAAGGCAATGTAACCAGGCTAATGTGCACATTGCTTTTAGTGCCCCCAGTGGTTTCTGATTAGGACCTCTCCTACAGAAGAAACAAAGTTTCTCCTGTTGTAAAACCAGTGAAACAAGTTAAATCTTGGCTACAAAATACTTTTAAAATAAAATTTTGTTTACCAAGTTCTGCTCTGAGTAAGGGATTTGAGCCTTTCAATAAAAAGTCTGCATTTCAGGCTCTTGGAGAAGGAAATAGGTGGTACATGCACATAAAGTTCCAATGGCAGGAAAGAACAGTTAAGACTGAAAATAACCTGGTCAAATATCTCCTCTAGGTTGGAGATTTGGAAAAAATCAGGTGGGGGGGGGTGACCTGAGCCCTGTACCAAAGCTGTCCCTCCGCAGAGCCCTGGAAACTTGGTGTTTTATTTTATTTCTGTCTTTGAAAAAGTTAGTAAAGACCTTAGATGCTCATTGTAGAGTGAGGGAAATTTAGGGCAGGTTTACTAGACTTCTTGTGGCTAAGACACAAAGAAAATGAAAGGAAGGAATTAAAGGAAGGAGTGTTTCTGTATCATTTGATATCTAAAGTAGCCTAAGGGTCAAACCAAAGGGAAGGTTGTTTGATATTTGATGACAAATTAAGAATTCAGGTTTAAGCTGATAGAGGAAAGAGTTAGAGCTGGTGATCACCTGTATCAAACAGTAACTAAGTCATTTGATTAGCTGATGATTTCTGCTTTGCCATCAATCTTTATGCCAGTGGTTCTCAAGCTGTGGGTTCTGTTCAATTTGTAACAATGAAAATACATTCTCCAGATCAGATAGATTCATACTAGTAGCAAAATTACAGTTATGAAGTAGCAACAAAAATCATTTTATGGTTGGGGGGGGTCACCACGACATGAGGAACCGTATTAAAGGGTCGCGGCATTAGGAAGGTTGAGAACTGTAGCTCTACACTAACGTAGGCATGCAGCCCATTAGTTAAAGGTTAGTTGCCTTTTTTTTTTTAAAAACTTGACAGGTATTGAATGAGAATGATCAAGCACAAGGTCAAGGAAATTTCTAGTTTAACAATGAATATACAAAACAAGCGCTATAATTTGAGCATAAGGTCATCTGCCTCAGTGAAGAGCTAGTTCTAATTCTGAATATAACATGGACATTCTTGGTTGTAAATTTGGGGGAAAGGATGGAGAAGTCCAAAGTGAGAACCTCATACAATTCTCTGACAAAGTGCACACCTTGGAGATTGCACCATGACAGGGGCATGACCAAATTTGGCGGCAGTCTAATGAAAGTCCAGGCCGATAAACAAGGAGAATGTGCTAGCTCAAAACCAGGGCTATCCATCGAATGGGGACTGGCTAGACAAATTATGCTACATGAACATAATGGAAAATTACTGGGTTGTAAAAAACAATGACAACGAGAAAATCAGAGAAGCATCGGAAGGCTTCTGTGAATGGAAATAACAAAGTAAACAGAAGCAGAGAAGTAACATACACAATGACCAACACAATGGAAATGAGAAGAAGGAAAAGACACCACTACATGCTTTGTGATTATAATGACAAACTTGACCCAGAGCAGAACTGGGAAAATGTACTTCTCTCTCTCGTTTACAGAGATGGGGGAACTATGAGGATGGAATATTATCAATACCATTAGACTTGGTTGATGAGTCATTGGTTTGGGGTTTGGTTTGTTGAAACTGTTCTTGTTCTCTTTTTTATTCTATTTTTTGTTTGCTTTTTTTTTGAGGGCACTTGGAGTTAAGTGACTTGCCCAAAGTCACACGGCTACCAAGTGTGTCAAGTGTCTGAGGCTGGATTTGAAGTCAGGTCCTCCTGACTCCAAGGCCAGCGCTCTATTCACTGCACCACCTAGCCGCCCCTCTTTTTTATTCTCTGTTACAAGAGATGGCTGATTTGGTAAGGGAATAGGGAGGGGTAGAATGATGTAAGAAAAGATGTCTCTAAAAAGTTTTTTTGAACAGTAGATATGCAAAATTATATTATGAAGTGATGGCACTGTTACAGCCTCAGATCTGTGAGTATTTCATGGACAGAGAACATGCCATCTCTTTTCTCTGTATTGCCAGATCTACACACAGAGGGCATGCCATCCCAAAGTGAAGATGATGACAACGAATGAGACTCACCTTCAGGTTTTTCTCCCACTGTAGTGAGCTCTGACTCTTGGCTGGGTTCACTGGTTCCATACACATTGATCGCCCGCACGCGAAACTTGTACTCTCGATCTGGCAGCAAGTTCTGAACACTAAAGGAGGTGCTACGGCATGTGGTCAGTTCTTTCCACTCCTTGTCTGCCGAGTCCCAGATCTCCACACTGTAGGACTGCACAGCGCTGCCCCCGTCATATGAAGAACCATACCATGACAGGGTCAGTGATGAGCTCCTAATATCTGAGGCACAGGGGATGCCTGCTGGGGGGTCTGGCTTATCTGGATACATGTAAACACAGGACAAACCGGAACACCGTAAGAATTTCAAGGAGAGTCTACTTCATTCACTCATATAAACTATAAAACAATGGGGAGAAATTGCAAAGAGGAAAAACTTTCTAACAATTAGAGCTAATGGGAAATGGACCAAGCTAGTCTTGGGAGGTAGGTGGGTTCTTCTCTCTCCCCCTTGTTGAGGCTTTTCAAACAAGGCTTGGGGGACCACTTGTCAAATATGTTGTACCGGGGGATTCTTTGCAGGGAGTAGTAGGACTCGGTGACTGCTGAAGTCTCTCTCTGTTCTGAAATTCGGGGATTCTGTAATTCAGAACCACTTATTTATGATTTTGGAAGGAAGCCTGATGCACAGACATAACAACAAATGATTATGTGGCCCTCCCCCTGCCCCTGAGTCAAAAATGGAATATACATCTACTTATTCAAAAGGCCTTGTTATGGCTGTGTGTGTGTGTCTGTGTGTGTGTGTATATCAGGACTTCCGGCTCACAAGCTGTGATTTCCTGTGCTTAGTCTAAGTTATAAACATATTTCTCAGAACAGCCTAAGTTCAGACCCTAGCTTCCCCCCACTCTTTGACTTGCTGTGTGACTTTAACAAACGTCTTTACCTCTCTGGGCTCAGATTCTCACCTCTATACAATGGGGAGGCTCAGCCCTGTCTATCCTTGGCTCTTGTGGTAGGTGGAAATTAGAGAAGAAATATTTATGAGCAAACCCTGACAATATGTCACTAGCTCTCCTAGAATTTTGGAAGATAAGGTAGCATTTGCCATTCTCAGGGGTCAAGAAGACTCTTGCTCATAGAACTGAGATACTCCTGTTGAATTCTGCTCAAATACAGAAACGCTTACTTGTCCAAGGATGGATTTCTCCTAATAGGTGCAATGGGCCATTAAAAATATTTCAGGAGTAGAATTTTCTAGTAAGCTCAATTAGCCTGTCACCTAACCAATGCAAGGCACTCCATCTAGTGGCAAAGAAGGCCAACTATGGGCCACAGAGTATTTCTAGGGAAAAAAAGACTCTTGTGGCCCCACAGCTATGGTTACTTCTCATTGTCTTTCCCCTCACTTCCCCTTTCCCTTTTTCTTACAAGGGGTGGTTCTCTGTGGATGGGTGTGGGAAGGGATATATGTGAAAATGAAAAGTGATATAAAATCAAAAGATATACATGAAAATGTAAATCAAATTAATTTTCCTTGAGAAAATATTTGAGAATAATTTTTAGTTTAGTTTTTTTTAATGTTTTTTTGGTTTGTTTTTTTTAGAGGGCAATTGGGGGTAAGTGACTTGCCCAAGGTCACATGGCTAATAAGTGTTAAGTGTCTGAGGCTGGATTTGAACTCAGATCCTCCTGACTCCAGGGCCAGTGCTCTATTCACTGTGCCACCCAGCAGCCCCTAATTTTTAGTTTTAACTGTGATCTCTGGGTATTCTAGTGAGTTAGAGTCCAATACCAAAAGTGGCTAGCTGCTAAGCAATAATGATATTCTAATTTTGGGGTCTACTCAATATGATATGAGAAGTTGAAAAACATTTAGTGGGAGCAGGAAAAGACCTGCTAAATAAGCCCTTTTCCCTAAAAAGTCAATTAGCTGGGCAACTTCAACATTCATGTAGATAGGCACCATGTTTCATTTCTTTTCTTTCTGCCACAGAGGGAGAAAAAAATATGTTTAGCTCTATGATGGATGTGGCTTTGGAAAAGAAGAGCCTTATAGTGGAGGGTGAAATTATGGAATAAGTTATAATTCTAAATGAAAACATTATTATTTGGGGGTGGGGGTGGCTGGGAAGAGCTACCATAAAAGTTTATGAGGAAAGAATTAAGGATCATAACAGTTATAGGATGAAGATGGCATCAAATTGTTGTTATGATGACTATATTTCTCCACATTGGATTAGAAGTCACTTGAGGGTAGAGTCCATATTTTTGTCAATGATGCACAAAATTCAGACCTAGGACCACATGAAGGAATGAAAAGAGTCAGAGATAAAAATCCTAAAAAGGAATATTCCCAAAGCTGTCTGACTTTCCCACCCTTTTTCAGATTTCTCATACACACCCACACAAAGACACATGTGCCATCCACGTACAAAGTATCTGCACGTAGCAGGAGGCACTCGACTTGTATCTCCCTTGGCACTGTTGCTGATCATAGCAAGAGAGTGAGGAAAACAGGGAGCTGCGGAAGAGGGAAGCGAAGACCTGGGAGAGAAAGGCTAATTCCAGTCTCTGCAGCTCCTGTGGAATTCTCTCTCACATGTTCTTGTTCACAGGAATACAGTTAATCCAACCACTGTAGCTCTACAACCTTCCTTTTCTCAGGAAAAGAATCTTCTAGTCCTCATTAAAGATTACTTCCCACTATGCCTTGCAGAATTTGACAACAACAAGCATTTATATAGCGCCCTAAGGTACGCGAATTGCTTTGAAAATAGCTCCTTGTTTCCTCCTGACTCTAGGAAGGAGGGGCTATTGTTTCTCTCATTTTAGAACTGGATTGTATGTGAGTAATATGGACATACGAAGTAACAAACACATACCCTAGGCTGTCCTATTTCACTTCCTGTGGGCACTTCTTCTCCCTCTACCCTAGCACCTTGTCTCAGGTAGTAAAGAAAGAGTCAAGGGGAAGCTAGGTGGTGCACTGAATAGAGTACTGGCCCTGGAGTCCAGGAGGACCTGAGTTCAAAATCGGCTTCAGACGCTAGACACTTACTAGCTGTGTGACCTTGGGAAAGTCACTTAACCCCAACTGCCCAGCCTTCCCCCCCTCAAAAAAAAAAAGTCAAGGGGTATTTCTGATAGCCAAAGAACATCTTGATAAGTTCCTGAATTGACCTTTAAAAAAAAGAGAACCTGCATGAATTAAGAATCCCTAGGGAAATGCTATGATTTTTATTGGAGCAGCACTGATTTCACCAATATTTTCCAATAGCTACATGCTTTAGTGGAAGGTCTTCTTGAGATTCTGAGGCTGAAAATTTGTCTCCCTGAGGCTAATCAGTGGCTGAGCTGTGGGAGGAAAAGTCAACCTATTTTTTTAAAAAGGAAAAAAAGCAAGCTGTAGACTATACAAAAAGGAACAAAGTTTTAACATTTTGGAATAGAAAAAGTAATCCAAAGTTAACCAAGCTAACAAAGTGTTTCCAAGTTGATGTCCTACTTGGACAGTCTTTCATCAATCCACAAGGCCATCTGTAATGAACACACTCACTGCTAGTTTGCAAATAGGTGCTCCTAAAGTGTTTGAAAGGTTTGTCTCAAGTAGGTTTACACGACTCCTTTATAATGTTGTTTATGTGGTTCACATTCTTAGCAGATTCTGTTCATGGAGAATGCACTGGTGTTTATGGAAAGGTCAATCTCGGCTCAATCCAAGCTGGATTATCAGTACATAATTCTGAATTAGGGGGTCTGAGTGAATGAATGAGACTTGACTGTATATAAATATGGGTCCTCACTTCACCGAGCCATTCTATTCTTAGCTGTGGGAGGGGGAAGCAGACAGAAAGCACCATTTGCCTCCATTCCGTCCTCTCTGAGGCTGTTTAGAAGGGATGGTATTTAACGTGCCGATCATGCCAGCTGGCTGGCTGCCAGGCCAATGGCCCCTGTCAGTGCTGGCCTCCCAAAATAAGAAACTAAACCATAAAAGGCTACAACTGCAGAATGGCTGATGGGAGCCGGGGGGTGGTGGTAAGCCTTTGGGGGAGGGTAGTATATGTGTGGGTGTGGGGGGAATGTCACAGGAAAAAGCAGCTGAAGCCACCAGCCCCCAAAACAGCCTAGCAGAGGGGAGATAAAACTTTGAGTTTAAGAGAACTAAAAGTTGCCGGGGGTGGGGTTTTGTACTCATACACTCCTATGCACCTGAAGGAACAGTCCAACTTAGTCTCACCCATGGAGTCAATAAGTCATTACTTACTCTTCATTACAATGAAGTTAATATCTAGTTCCCCCCAAAGAGAGTTGGGATGGGAGGGCAGGGGTAACATGGAAATAATCAGTCTCACCATTTTTTAGATGGGGACAATGAAGGCCAGACATATTATAAGCAAAAGATAGAATTAGTGGGGGAGAAAGAAAAAGAGATTCTTACCCCATCCCTCAGCCCTTAACCCCTCACAAAAATGGCTGATTTCAGTTAATGGGACAAGAGATGAGATGATAGATGTGAAGAAGATAGAAAAGAGAAGTAAAAAGAAAGAAAGGGAGATAGAGAAAAGAAGGAGAAGGAAAGGAAGAATGGAAGGGGAGTGAAAATGTGAAAAGAGAATGGAAGAAAAGAGGAAGAGGGGAAGGAAGAGAGAGGGAGAAAAGAGCAGATCAGAGATAAAACAGAGGGAAAACAAGAATGAAGAGGCAACTCCTGAAAGAGGGAGGGAGAAAACATGGATTAACAGCTAATATGAGGTACTTGGATTCTTTGGGAATGCCTGGGCTCTCTGATTTCTTCTGTGGGAGTAATGGAGACCAAGGGTGAACAGAGAAAGCAGTCCAATCTTGCTAAAGGTTTACTGTACTCTTTGTTCAAGTAGTTTGGAGCTGCTCTGGGGCTGGAATTAACGATCACGCTTTTGTAGCTGGTCTTAAATGAGTTCGGACCTCTCCCCACTCTCCTGAGTCACAGCACCTTCTGCTTACTCCCGATTTCCTTGATCAATAACTTGCTCCTCTTACCATCCTCTTAAAAACTGAGAGCTCCCACCCCTAATACTTTTGGTTTTTAAAGAAACAGCAAAGAGCAAAATAAGCAACTTTTCAGTTGGAAGATACATATCACCACAAACTACTTGGTCTCAGTGGTTTTGAGTCTCATGATTTAAAAATTCTTTTCCCTGCCTCTTTCTTCTTTTCCCCACTTTCAGTCTTTTATTTTTCACTAGCCTGTTCTCTTTCTCTGCTTCCTTCTTCTCTCCATTTGTCTTCTTCCCATCTCTTGTCTCATTAGCTGAAGTCAGCTATTTTTTGGTAAGGGATAGTGGGGTGAGGGATGGGAGTAAACATTTTCCCCCCTCTCCTTTGATGCAAATGATTCTATTCGCAGTACGTCAGAGCTTCAGTTTTCCAGTCCAATAATTCCTTCTGCCATGGGGACAATCCCTACCTCAAAGTCCACAAAGTGACTTCTAATATAAAAGGAGTCGGGAGACTATTCTCCTGGTCCTTACTTTGAGTTCTTTTTGCATTAACCCCTGCAGAACTTGAGCACCCATCAGACTCTGAGGGATGTGTGTGTGTGTGTGTGTGTGTGTGTGTGTGTACACATGCACAACTGTGTGCAGGAAGGTAATGAGGTGGGAGTCAGATCTGAAGCTGTCTGGGCTAAGAACACATGGAGAAGCCACATGTACATAAGCATAGTAAATACACCTACAAACCTACCCAAATACCTACACACACATTCAAGCAAACATCCATGAACAAGAAGGCGCATCCAGGCAAAGAGACACCAGTTTTGTGAGCGTCTGCTCATCTCAGTGGATAGAGATGGAGGGTCTTCACTTCCGTCATCCATGGAATCCCTTACTGGAGCCATCTTTCTCTCCTCCTTCCCCCCAACCATTCCATGGCCCTGCCCACTCACCCACAACGGTGACATTGACTTGAGCCTGCTTGGTGCCCAGCTTATTCTCGGCCAGCAGAGTGTAGCAGCCACAGTGCTCCTGCCTGGTGGCGAGGATGGTTAGCTTACTGCCATTCTCATCACTCTCAATCTTGATGTGTTCACTCTCTTGGATCTGGTGGAGTAAATGGTACAGTGAGTGAGTGTAGCCAGAGTAAAGAAAGACTATCACCTCCCTGGCGCTTGTGGTCCCTGCCCAACCTGCCTAGAATAGAGTGCATTCTCCCTTGCTCCTGGTTAAGGAGGGCCTGGAGCTGACTTGACACAGTTCCATCTAGAGGTAATCAATCAGTCAATCAATCCATCAACAAGCATTTAGTGAATATGTGCCAGGCACTTTTCTGGGTAGAGGGAATACAAAGACAACAAAGAAACTGTCTTTGCCCTCAGGGAGTTTATACACTGGGGAGGGGTTAGGATGGGATGCAACACAGTGTGTGTGTGTGTGTGTGTACACACATACATATGGTATATCATATATGATATATACAATATGGCATATGGTCCATATATACGACTCAGTGGATAGAACAGGAAGACTGAAGTCAGGAAGACCTGAGTTCAGATTTTACCTTGGACACTTAACTAGCTGTGTGACCTTAGTCAAGTTACTTAACCCTGTTTGCCTCAGTTTCCCCATCCGTAAAATGAACTGGGAAAGAAAATGACAAACCACTCCAGTGTATTTACCAAGAGAACCCCAAATGGGGTCATGAAGAGCCAGACATGACTGACAAGTATTAAACAGCATATATATACAAATACATATGGTGTATATTTGGATATACACAAACACAGACATGTATATGAAGTAAATGCAAGAGGAAGTGTGTCACAAGAGATAACTGGTCAGTGGATGCTCAGAGGGCGGGCGGGCAATCCTGAGCAAATCACTCAGCCTCTCAGTGTTCCAGGCAACTCTTTAAGGCTGTACATTGCAGAGAAGGTACCACTCAGCATCGGTAGAGGGAACTTCCTTACTTGGGAGTACCCTGTGCCAAAGGAATCCCAGGTCCAGTTGCCTATTACTAAATAGGAGGTAATTTTTGGAGGGAGGCACTAATATTTGGAAGTGGTGGGGATCACAAAAGGCTTCCTCTAGTGGAGATGACCTCTGGCCTTGGAGCTCTGTGGGTTCACTTTTTACACGCTTTCTCATCTGTTCCATGTTTTTCTCTTAGCTCCAGAGTCAAATTCTCCATTTCAGTGACTTAGCAGTTTCCCTGGCTCACGATTCTAGGTGAAAGAAGCTGTGGAAGGCCTCTGGGTGTTGGCTAGGAAGAGAGAGGTGAACGAACTATTTCAGGACTTAGTTGGCCCCCAGGCTCAGAGCTTACAGAGCTTCCCAGTCTTCCCTCCCCTTTCTAGTTTAGGATTATAGAAAAGCTTTTCAGAAACCTTTTCCAGCACAATTCCAACTTCTCAAAACTGAAAAATCCTTAGCATAAGTGTCTTAATGAAGCATGAAAAAATACAGGGATTCTTTGTTATTTCTTGATGATCCTGGGTGGTATGACCCAAGGTTCTAGCCTGGAAGTCCCCAAGCATGTCCTTCCCCTCCTCCCACATCTCTATCTTCCTAATACTCAGGTTCTTTTCCTCCTCCCTACTCCCATCCCTATACTCAGGACTAGCCAGGCTCTGTACACCTCCAGTCTCCCTACAAATATCTTGTTAATAGAGCAAGGAAGGGCTCAGGAGAAAAGGGCTCTTAGGTTTCTGCAATATACATTGATAACTGCGGACTCACGGGAAAAACAGACAGAAGTCCCTGCCTAACACGTGGATTGTGCCCCAGGTTAGGTCTAAGGCTCAGAAAGGGAAACATATTTCCCCGAAGAATCAAGCTTCCTCCCAGTGGTTGAATCCCCAAGCTAAAGGCCATTTAACCCACAATATAGCTGAATTGTAGAGCTATTGTCAATAAGAGCACTTAATCTCACCTGTTTTATAGGTTGAGTTAGCTTTTTGTGAGCTAGCTTGGTAAACTATCTCCTTTGGCCAACTAACACAACCTCCTGGGGAGGCTGAGGTCACAGCCTCCTTCAGGTCCTAATCACCTGGACTTTCGAAATCACCTCTTAATGGATCTCCCTGCCTCCAGTCACTCCCCTCTTCAAGCCACCCCCTATACAACTGTGAAAATCATCTTCCTAAGGCAAATGTCTGATCACATTATTTCTCCATTCCAAAAAATAAAAATAATAATAAAAAAATCAGTGGTTCCTGATTGGTTCTAGAACAGGAGATCCTGACCTCTTTTTTGTATCCTGGACCCCTTTGACAGCCTGGTGAATCCTATGAACCCCTTCTCAGAATCAGGTTTTAAAATATATGAACTAAAATACATGAGATTATGGCAGAAACAAATTCTGCTGAACTACTGTTATTGGAATATTACATAAGCAAGCTCATGGGCCCCATCTGAAAAACTCCCTACTCCAGGATAAAATCCAAAGTCCTCTACGTGACTCTTTAAAAGTATCCTCCACAATTTGGCTCCAAATTACCTTTCCTGACTTCTTTCATTTTTCTCACCTTCCTGCCCTCTATGTTCCTGCCAAACTGGGCTATTAGCTGTACTTTAAACTCTGCGTTCCATCTTCCAACTCTGAACAACCCCCCCCCCCATTGGAATGTACTCCTTAACTCAACTCAGCCTTTCAGTACTTTTTTCTTCCATCAAAGTTCAGCTTAAGTGCCCACCTCCTCCCTGTTCTCTTTGGGGGTCCCCACATCCCAATCAATTTATTTCATTTTTCTCAGTCTCTCCTCTCCTCCTCCTGCTCCTCCTCCTCGTCCTCCTCCTTCTTGTTCTTTTTTTCTTGTTCTTGTTCTTTTTCTTGTTCTTCTCTCTCTCTCTCTCTCTCTCTCTCTCTCTCTCTCTCTCTCTCCCTTTTCAATTTCTCTTCCTCCCCACCATCTCTCTCTGTCACTTCCCTACCTCTCTCATTCTCTCTCCCAGTTTTTTCCCTCTCTATCTTCTCTCTTCCTCACTCTCCCCCACTTCCTCCTCCCCCTCTCTCTCCCCCTCACTTCTCTCTGTCTCTGTGTCTCTATTGGATTACTCCTCCCTATCCCATGGGAAAGGTTTAAAAACATGAAAAAAATGTAACACAACATAGATAATGACAATCTGTGGTTTTCTAAGTAAATATGCACTGGCAGAAATCCATCTCTATATGACTGTGACACTCTTGTCACAGAGTGTAAGTTCTTTGAGGCCAGATCCTGTTTCATTTTTGTCTTCATATCTTATCACATGCAGCAACCATCTACTTCCACGAACACATCCCTGGTTCCACTTTCTACTTCTTCTTCTGGGAACTATAATACAACCAATAACACCATTGCTTTTGGAACACAGCTCTGATTTCCCAGAACAAAACAACTGATCATCCCAGGAAACCACTCTTACTTTTTTTTTTAAGACTAGATGGTCTCTTGCTGAGACTTGATGTACAACAGCCATGCACTGATCCGATGCCTGAATGGCATTGGAGCTCTAACCTGCCCCTTTTCTGACCTGGACTCATTTACCTCTATTTAGACAGCTTGGTGGGCTCCCACTCTCTGACACTCACTATATTCATGCTGGATTTAGTGTGGTTCTTGGTGTGAAGGGAATATGTTACCTTATTAAATACTTAAAATTATTAAACAAGTTAAAAACTTTGCCCCTGCCTGGATGTTAGTAAGTACATAAATTTATGAGTTGGGTGCTTGTATATTTAGGAGTGCCCACATATACACAGTTTAAAACAAGCATTAAAATGTGTGTTGGAGGGACAGGAGACACCTTCCTACACAGCCAAACTGGGTGAGTGCCCATCTTCTGCCATTCTATAGGCTAAAGCCAAAGCCAACAGCATTTTGCTGGAATAGGTCTTTGTCATCAGGTACGTTGGGGACACCAGAAGTCCAGTTTGTCTAGAGCATCTTAAAATGGCCCCATGCCCTTGCTTGGCTATAGAAATGTATTATCTAGCTTCACTGTATCCTCACACCAGTCTTGAAATAAGTGTGAGGCAGATGCAAGGATAATTCTTCCTTCTATACAGACAGTCTCTGATGCTTGAAGAACGGAAGTGATTTATTTACAGTTGCACTAAAAATTTGGGTGGAAGAAGGGATGACAACTCAGGTCTCCTAATTGTAATATATGTAACATTGTACAATATCTTTATCTGTAATTGTGTCTTACTCTCCTAGTAAACTATGAACACAATGAGGTCAGGGGCCACTTCTCTTAAGTTTTGTATATCCATCAGCACCTGATATGGTGCTCTGTATACAGTAGGTGATTAACAAATGTTTGTGTTTGTTGTTGGTCATTTAATTCATCTAGACTCTGGATAGACCAAAAATAGATGGACAGAGGGATTGCTCTCATTTGAAAACACCCCTGAGAAGGAAAAGTCAATGTCTCCTTTGGGTCCCTATGGCTCTGTGGTTCTCCATGAAAACCACCTAAAACATATGGTGACCTCTTTGATTTGTAAAGACCTCTCAGTAGGAAAAGAGTTCCTATGCCTCCTTTGGGTCCTCATTAAAACATTCCCCCAAACGTACGCATACATCTATACCCGCTTCTTGGTCAGGGCCTGACCCTTCAGATTCCCCTTGCATGAGAATTACCTGCTTTCGGAACTTCATCCAGGTGCAAGTGATTGGCTGAGTACCTGCGACTTTACAGAACAACTCCACGGACTCTCCAGCTCGAACCTTCTTATCCTCTGGGGACTGAATAATCTGGGGAGGAAGAGCTAAAGGGCAAGAGAGAAAGGGAGTCAGAAAAATAAAGCGACCAAGAGAAAGCTGGGTAGGCAGATACAGAGAGCACCTCTCTGCAGAACAGGAGCCTCTGGCGTTTGTTGGGTAGGGGGGCTATCAGAATCATATCTTGCACTACAGGAAGACCACTTTGGCTGGAAGTAGAGGATGGAGAGGCGGGGAAAGACTTAGGGCAGGAAACCATCAAGTGGTCATTGTAATAGTCTGGGAGATAAGTGATACGGACCTTTTTTTTCTGGAGGGGGGAAGGCAGGGCAATTGGGGTTAAGTGACTTGCTCAAGGTCACATGGCTAGTAAGTGGTAAGTGTCTGAGGCCAGATTTGAACTCAGGTCCCCCTGACTCCAGGGCTGGGGCTCTCTTCACTGTGCCACCTAGCCGCCCGATAAGGGCCTTTTAAGTGAGTAGAAATAAGGGCACCTAGAGGAGAGATGTGGTGAAGGTAGAAATGACAAGATTTGGTAACTCATTTGCTCTATGAGGTGAGAATGAATGCAAAAAGTAAGAATGGAAGAGGGAAGGAACTAGGCTGGGGCTCAGAAGAAAGAACAAGCAAGCCAGCACGAGGGAGAGTCTGGATCCAGAGCATGTGAGACATGAAGGATAAAGATATGGGGCAATCCTGATCCCCAGAGGCCAAGAGGACCAGTAAGGCAACAGGCCAAGGGAAAAATACTGAATCCCAACAGGCAAACCCTCGTCCCAGGACGCTACCAACCATTAATTACCTGCCTTCGGGGGAGTCTTGGGAGCAGGTTTCTTTTTCACTGTTGCATCACCTGAAATACAGAGATGATCAATCACTTATGACATTTATTGGTGTCCAAAGGAAATTGCTACATCTTATTATCCACTTATTACACATTAGTAATCGTCACCTTTTTTTTTGTTGTTGTTGCTTTTTGCAAGGGGAAGGCAGGGCAATTGGGGTAAAGTGACTTGCCCAAGGTCACATGGCTAATAAGTGTTAAGTGTCTGAGGCTGGATTTGAACTCAGGTCTTCCTGATTCCAGGGTCGGTGCTCTATTCACTGTGCCACCTAGCTGCCCCAATCTTCATTGTCTTGATTACCCCCACCTTGGATCCATTCCTTGGAGTACAGCTTCAGATCAAATCTCCTCCTCATACTGCCCCAGGTGGTACAACATCCCTATCAGATATCAGAACTCAAGGAACAGAGGCAGCAGAATCTGGAGCCTGATGTCTTAGGATAAAGAAAGTAAATTGGTCACTAATAAGAGATATCTATAACCTATTTAAAGACACAATTGGAAACTTACCAACCATCTTCCTTCCCCCTCCTAACTCCTCAAAGGACCTGAAAATGAAAAAAATGCTAGAAAATCTAATTTGCCTTCTGCCTGGGCTCAAAGGTCTTAGCTTTTGTACTGGGCAGGGAACCTTAGCCCAATGCTTTCATTTTCGGTTCAGAGTCCTCCATCTAGATGACTTGCAAAAAAAAAGCGGTGCCTGACAAAAAACAGGACGGTGATATGAAAGAAGTACCTATCTAATAAACAGGAAGCCTTGGAGTTGAAGCCTGATATCGCCTGTGAGCCTCACAAGTCTCATTTAGGAAGGAAATACACTACAATGGCAAGCGAGTTGGACGTGAGCTTTAGTCATCACTCTGGCATTTACTTTCTGTATGACCTTGACCAAGTCACTTAACCTCTCTGGGTGCTTAGTTCCTAATGTATAAAATGAGGGAGGTGGACAAGATGACCTCAAATGTTGCCTCTCAGTGATAAATCTTCTATCCTAGGAAACAATTATAAATTAATGAATCACTGGGCAAATATTCAGTACAGTGCCTGGCACAAATTAGCATTTAATAAACGTTTATCTCCTTCCTTCCTAAATATCAAATTCAAGACTGAACTCTTTCTGCCACAGCTCACATTAATTAACCAAAGGGCCATTTAATTCCTGAGCACCTCCTATCAGTATAACTTGGCTACTCATTCTCTCACCCTCCTCTGTCCAATCAGTGGCCAACTCCCCTTGTTTCTACTTTCTTTCTGTCTCTTGTATATGCTCCCTTTTCTCTTCTTATACCATCACCAATCTGGTGCTGCCCCTTATCCATTCATGCTTGGACTACTGCAACAGCCTGCTGGTTGTTCTCCCCATCACAAGTCTCTCCTTACTCCATTTCCATCCCCCAGTGAGCTAAAGTACAGATCAGAATCTGTCCCCCTCCAGTCAATAAACTCTAGTGGGTCCCCAGTATCTCGAGGATAAAATATAAAATCCTTTGTCTGGTATTCAAAGCCATTCAGAACCTGGCCTCTTCCAATTTTTCTAGTCTTCCTATACCTTAGTCCCCACAATGTAATCTGCCATCCAGTGACACTAGCCTCCTTTCTATTCCTGGAACACAACACTTCATCTTCCAACAACTCAAGAATTTTCACCAGCTTTAAGTTCCCTCCTCATCTTTCCTCATCTACTCCTAGTTTCTATGACTTCCTTCCAGTCTCACCTAAAGCCCTCCCCCCCCCATGCCAGTCAGGCAGTGAGGTGTATAAGGGGATAGGGATAGAGCCTGGCGTGTATTTCGTTGATACAGGGAACTTCCAGATGAGAAAACTCCCTTTACCAAATCTACCCTGTTGCTTCCTTCTCTGTAACTGATAGTCTTAGAGGGTTAAGGAGAACAAAGGTGTCAAACTCCACTAGAAATGGGGACTTGGCTACTCCCAGCAATGCAATGATCCAAGACCACTCCAAGGGACTCATGATAACATGCGCTCTCCACCTCCAAGAGAGAACAGACGGGGTCTGACTGCAGATCAAAGCCTACTGGGTGTCACTTTCTGTACTTCTTCCCTTTGTGTCTGGGACTTCTTTCACAACATGACTAATATGGGAATATGTTTTACATGATTGAACATGTATAACCTATAATGAATTTGCTTACTGACTCAGGGAAGGGAGAGACTGAAGGGGGGAAAGAGAAAATTTGAAATACGAAATTTGTAAAACTAATGTTGAAAATCGTCTTTACATGTAACTGGGGGAAAAAGAAGACAGTATTTGAAAAAGAAGAAATGGGGGCTACTAACCATACATTGGGAGCTCTGTAGCCTACCTATTGACTTCATTTAAAATTGTAATATTGTCTTTGTTTTATTGTCTTTTATTTATTTGTTATTTATGTGTTTTTGGTTGTTTATTATTTGTTTATAAAATTTTATTTATTATATTTATCATTATATTACTATATAATATATTAAAACACATATATTTATTTATTAGGAATATAAAATTATATATAGTCGTTCATAAAAATTATTTTATTCATTTATTTCTCTGTTAAATATTTCCTAATTATATTTTACCCAGATTTGAGTGGCATTTGGGAGGGTCATGGGGCCAGGTGTTGGACAGTTCTGGCCCAAAGCAGGAGAGTATTGCCTAGAACAGTGGTTCTCAACCTTCCTAATGCCTCGACCCATTAATACTTGTATGTGGGAGTATCTGCAAGTGGGTGGACCTTCCTGGAGATGGATAGAGGAGCAGTGTCTCAGTTCCTAAGACCACTGAAATATGTGTTTTCCTATGGTCTTAGGCAACCCCTGTGACCCCTGTGAAAGGGTCGTTTGACCCCCAAAGGGGTCACAACCCACAGGTTGAGAACCGCTGGGAGAGGGATATAAGCCACATAGAGAAATTCATTCAAGAATTTCATGGCAAAATATAATTAGATAAATATCTAGAGGCATATGTCAACACTTATAAAGCTTTTTAAGGTTTTTAAAGAACTTTACATATATTCATTCTCTCACTTAATCCTCAAAAACAATCTCTATTATGAACTTAATTTTATAGATGAAGAAACTGTTGAAGTGACTTGACTAGGAGCAAACACCTCGTGTCTGAGGCAAGCTGAGACCTGGGGAAGACCTTCGCTTTAGAAGACCAACCTCTCCCACAGTGTACGGGGCCACCTCCAATCTTCCTGACCTGTATCTCAACACTGGACCCAGAGGGCTCCAGAGGAGCTGACTTCACACAGATCTGCCTCACTCAAGTCCAATTCACTCGCAAGTCAAGGCATCAACCTCCTTATATCATTGGTTCTCTTCAAGAATGAAGGACAAGCAGCAAATGCCTGAGGCAAGATTTTAATTCTAGTTTTCCTGATTCTAAGTCCAGCACTCTGGCCGTAAGGCTTTAGTCAAAGAGAGAAGAGAGAGGTAAGTGGGGATCTGGAAGAAGTAAAACTTGAGCTGGATCTTAAAGAATGAATGAGATTTAGATTGGTACAGAAATAGAGTGGCTAGGCAGCGCAGTGAATAGAGCAACAGCCCTGGAGTCAGAAGGACCTGAGTTCAAACCTCAAATCCAGGCTTAGACACTTAACACAAAAACTAGCCTTGTGACCTTGGGCAAGTCACTTAACTCCAATTGCCGTTCCTTTCCCCTCCAAAATAATAATAATAAAAAAGGATTGGTACAGAAATATGAATGGGGTTACATATGGGTAGAACACCATGAAAAAAGGCCTGGAATCAGGAATAAGCAGAAATCCTTGGGAAGATGTTAGAGTAATGAGGTTTTGTACTTAAGAGTTGTAGATAGTGGATTTGGAGAGATAGGAGAAAATAGCAAGATTATGGAAAATCGTAAAAGCTGGGCTAACAATAATAATGATGACACTTGCATGTAGTGCTTTTAGATTTATAAAGTACTAAGAATTTGTACTTTCTCCCGAGGACAGCCAGGAGCCCTTAGAGATTTCTGAGAAGTGAGTGATGGGATAAAGGCGATGTGTGCAAGGAAGCTTAGCTGGCAGTTATATTTGGGAGGTACCCCTGGAGGGTGAGGGGAAAAACAGAGAGAAGCCTGGGATAATTCTGATGTGATGTGATGAAAGGTGAGGCCTTCTAGGCCACAGTTAGAATGGAGAGGAAGGGACACATACTGCAGGCATTTGGAAGAAAGAATTTACAGGAGTTGACCATGGATCAGATAGATGGGATGAGGTCCAAGATAACAGATTTCTTTTCTGTGTGCCTGGGAGAATGGTAGCACCACTGATCAAAATTTGGGAGGGGCGCTTGGTTTGAGGGGAAAAGATGATGAGCTTTGGTTCTGAATGTGTTAAGTGTAAAGTATGTGAGATATTTCATTAGAAATATCTGACAAGCATTTGGAAGTACAGAGCTAGAATGCCATGAAGCGGGTGGTTTGGTGATAGGGACTTGGGGGTCAAGCACAGCAGCTGGAGTGTAGAAGTGCATCAGTTCTGCAAGAGAGAGAGGAGAAGCTCTAAGACCCTAGTGAGAGGCCACAGTCAGGAAGTCAGGAAAAAATCAGGATTTTAAAAGGCAGAGAAACAACAGTCGGGAGAGGTGGGATAGAGATCAAGAATGAAGGAAAAGGCTTTTAAAAGCACTTATTACATGCCAGGTACTGTGTTGAGTAATGATTGTACAACTGCTCACTCCCTACCTCCCACCCCACAAAAAGAAAGAACTTACATTTTCTTTGAAAGAACTTACATTTTAGGAGGAGACAACAACACCAAAAATAAAAGAAAAAGGTGTTTTAAGGAAGGAATGGTTAAATTGTCTAATGTCTCAAAGAGAATGAGAATCAAGAAAAGGTCCTGAAATTGAGAGGCAGAGGTTCCTTATAACTTTTTTTGGGGGGGGAAGTAAGGTGGTTGGGGTTAAGTGACTTGCCCAAGGTCACACAGCTAGTAAGTATGTCAATTATCTGAGGCTGAATTTGAACTCAGGTCCTCCTGAATCCAAGGCTGGTGCTCTACTCACTGCACCACCTAGCTGACCCTCCTTATAACTGTTAAGAAAGCAATTAGTCTACAAGCATTTAGGATGCACCTACTCTCTGATAGGTGCTGGAGGGGTCCAAAGCAAAAGTCAGACTTTGAACAGTAAGAGTAAAGGAGGGGATCAGTAGTGAATGACTGAGCAGTAAGGAAAGGCACCATGCTCTTCACAAAGTAGGTGCTTCATACAGTATTTTTTGCATCTGTAATGTTTATTTCAAAGAAGTATTTGAGTACCAGTCATTAATCAGTAAGAAAGTCTGGTGGCCAAACAATAGAAATAAATGACAGCTGGGGGAGAGCAGGGTTAGGCAGAAGGACCCCCCCCCCATCATGAATAACTGAAGAGAGGACAGAGAGATTGGACATGATGGAAAGAGGGGATGGAGGTTTGGGAGCAGGATCTGGACAGAATCTGGTGCAGCAATGGAGGGATAGCCTGCCACTGATTGAGCAGCTAGCCTTTGTGAAGCCACTTCCAGACCCTGCAGGACCTGGGCTAGCCCTCAGCAAAAGAAAGAGTGTCTGCCCTCAAAGACCTTAAAGAAGAGGGAGAGATTAGGGGAAAGGCTTGGGTGATGTGGCACATGCATGTAATCTCTGCTACGAGGGATGATGAGGCTGGTTGACTGACTGTGTGGGAGTTCTGAGCTGCAATAAGGCTAAAGCTGAACAGGGAGATGGGGGGGGAGCTTTGTGGGGGGAGTGAGAAAAGAAGAGAGGGAGAGAAGGGGAGGAGAGAGAGAGACAGAGAGAGATAGAGAGACAGAGACAGAGAGAGACAGAGAGACAGAGAGAGACACAGAGAAACAGAGAGACAGAAACAGAGAGACAGAGACAGAGAGACAGACAGAGACACACAGAGAGAGACAGAGAGACACAGAGAGAGAGACAGAGAGACAGAAACAGAGAGAGAGACAGAGAGAGAGAGACAGACAGAGACAGAGAGACACAGAGGAACAGAGAGACAGAAACAGAGAGACAGAGACAGAGACAGAGACACACA
>CM053596.1:254198202-254218320 GCA_028646575.1 Pseudocheirus occidentalis
AAGAGGGGTGATAATAGACATCCTTGTTTCACCCCTGATCTTATTGGAAATGCTTCTAGTTTATCCCCATTGCATATAATACTTGCTGGTGGCTTTAAGTAGATGCTATCTATTATTCTAAGAAAACCTCCATTTATTCCTATACTTTCTAGTGTTTTTAATAGGAATGGATGTTGTATTTTGTCAAAGGCTTTTTCTACATCTACTGAAACAATCATGTGGTTTTTGCTAGTTTTGTTGTTGATATGATCAACAATACTGATGGTTTTCCTAATATTGAACCATCCTTGCATTCCTGGGATTGACTCTCAAGAAAAAACTTTTCTAAGTTAACATCTGTCAGATTCATGGAGGCCCAGGTTATTCCTGTTCTTTGTGACTTCAAGGACTTTTTTCCCCAGCCTCTCTTAATCAATACTTCAATATCTCATACTGCTTCCTGTCAGTACTTTGTTTGGTTTTGTTCTCCCTTTTATGTGTCCTGAGCTCATTCTTTCAAATCCTGTCCCCAGATGGTGTGGAGATCCTGGCAGTCTGGGGCTGCCCAGTCTCCAAGGGCTCCTGACTCTGATGCAGAAACCTGCTTCTTCTTACACTTCTCTGTCACTATTACCCTTTTTCCTTCTTCTTCTTCTTCTTCTTCTTCTTCTTCTTCTTCTTCTTCTTCTTCTTCTTTCTTCTTTCTTCTTTCTTCTTTCTTCTTCTTCTGGTTTTTAGGAGGGGGGAAGGTAGGGCAATTGGGATTAAGTGACTTGCCCTAGGTCACATGGCTAATTAGTGCTGTGTCTGAAGTCAAATTCGAACTCAGATCCTCCTGATTCCAGGGTTGGTGCTCTATTCACTTACCATATTTGCTTCTGACAGTGATTCCTCACCCCCCCATAACCCCAACCTCACTGCATCAGCCATAAGCTAGGCTTGAACCCATCTCAGACGAAAAGCAAACACCCAAGAAGAAACAGCATGACATAAGAATCGACCACGGGCCATAATGGTCATCCTGCATATCAGATGTTTACATTATGATTCATAACAGTAGCAACATTACAGTTATGAAGTAGCAATGAAAATCCTTTTATGGTTGGGGGTCACCACAACATGAGGAACTGTATTAAAGGGTCGCGGCATTAGGAAGGTTGAGAATCACTGCTCTAGACTGAGGATTGATGGCAAAGGAAATGGGAGAATAGGCGATACAGCCCTGGTCTTTGAGTCTGGAAAGCCTGGCTCACATCTAGCCTCTAGCACACACAAGGATAGACCTAGAGGTGGAAGGGATCCTGTAGGTTATCAAGTCTAGCCTACTCATTTTACAGATGAGGAATCTGAGACAAAAAGATGATTTGCCCAGGGTCACACAGCTAGTAAATGTCTGATGTCACATCTGAACCCAACTTTTCCTGACTCCTTGATCCAAGCACAAGGTTCTATATACTGATATTATTCTCATTGTATGAGAATAATGGTCAACAGCTACAGAACTTTAAAGTTGGCCAAGTGCTTTACATACAGTAGATCAGCTGCTCCTTCCAACAACCTGTGAGGTAGGTTATTATCCTCATGACATATGACTGCCTGCTTCACAAGGTTATTTGTGAGAGAATACCTGGGATTTTAGTGATAATAGTGAGCATTTCCATACCACTTTAAGGTTTATATGTATTTATATATTTCTATCTCAATATATGATGATCATATATCAATATACTGACATATTTATGTATCACTTTAAGGTTTATAATAATTTGTATATTGAGGTATTTACATATCAGTATATTAATATATGATGCATATATCAACACATTGATTTACATATAACTTTAAGGTTTGCAAAAAGCTTCATAAATGCAATCTCATATGATCCTTACAACAATCTTGTGAGCTGTGAGATATGGTATTATTATCCCCATTTTATAGATGAGAAGACTGAGGTTTGTGCAGTTTCACACAGCTAGTCAGAATTTGAACTCAGGTCTTCCTGCCACCATGCCCAGTGCTCCATCCACACCAGATAGCTACATAAAGTATTCTATAAATCAGAGCTTCGAATGTCTCTCTCATAGCAGAGAGAAAGTGAGAAAAAGACTGAAACAGAGACATAGAACGATAGAAAGAACACATCTTTGGAGTCAAGAAACTGGAGTCATATCCTTGTTCTGTCACCTTTGTGACCTCAGGCGAGACATTTGATCTTTGTGGGTCTCAGGAGTCACCCCTGATGGCTTTTGGGGTCCCTCCTTGGTTTAAATCTGTGATCCTATATCTTGTCTTCCCTGTCGAAGTATAAAGTCCTGGGGAGGATTGCTGATGTCTTTTTCATCTTCTGTCCATCGGTGTTTAGCCCAGTGCCTAGCCCATAATAAGCATTTACTAAATATTGGGTGAGTTAAACTACACTGGAAGAGGAAGGCTTGGGAAATGAAGTCCTAGTTCAAAGAGAATCACACACTCGAGCTGGGATGGTCCTTGGAGGTCCCCTCTTCCAATCTCCTCCCCAAAAGCATGAGTCTGTATCAGATCTGGAGGAGTGCCCAGCTCCAAATCTCCTGAATCTCACCACCTTCTTTCTTTTGGGACTCTGTCCTTAAGCTCAAGCCTAGCAAGCATTTTTCTTAGCTTGGGAGGTGATGTTCTGTTTGGTGAAGAAAAGGAGAGCCTGCATCACCTAGTGGTCTGGGTGTTGGTACAAGGTGAAGGAGCAAGGACACACCCCAATCCCAGCACCCATAAATCAGCAGATTTAACTCAGAGAGAGATATGATCTGGGTAAACAATAGGGAGGGGGTATTTATAAGTGTGCTGAGCTGGAATGCCCCCACACGGCCTCTGGGAAAAAAAAGAGTGAAGGCAACCTTTGAGAAGCTAGTGTTAGAGCTCGAAATGCTTCTGCCTGTCTGGGGGACATTTCCCTTTTTAGGTATTTGGCTAAAAATAGACAGCAATCTTCCCCAACCCTAAGAAAAGTAGCATCGCTCTCTGCCAAAGACTCACGGAGGGAAGAAGCCAAGCATAGGTAGGGTTTGGGAAATGGGGATGGGGGCTCCATCTCATGGGAGCTGTAGCAGAATAGGGGCCCTGGACAGTGACAGTAGCTGCCCAGGCCCTTCTAGACTGTGTCCCCCGGCTGATCTGGCTTTTTTGTGTCTTTCTGGCTCTAAAATGAATCTACCTAGGTCAAGTTTTTGTTTTTCAATTGCAAAAAAAGAAAGAAAAGAAAAGATAGAGTCAAAAGAAACCGTTTTTAAAAAGTATAATAAAATCATATAATTATCTATATAATATCCTGCCTTAGCCAAGTCCCTTAACATGTGACAGCCTGTGTTTCCTCACTTGTGAAAATGGGAATAAGGAGCAGACCCCTCGTAGGGTTGTTCTGAGAATCCGAGGAGAAAACATATGGAAAGTACTTTGCAAAACCTTTGTTGTTATTGTTCGGCAAAGCACTAGTTGGTACAAGGAGGGAAGTAAAAAACGAGGCACAAGCTCTGCTTGAACTTAAAATCTAATAAGACAGGAAAGGCATGTCCATAAAGCACTGTAATATGATGAGTCCACAAGAGGGTTCCTGAGAAGGGAGAAAATCCCTTGTACCTGGGATGATCAGGAATGACTTCATGGAGGTGAGCCTTGAAGGATGCGTAAGTGGAAGATGTGAGACTACACCCCCATATATTCTATCTATTGGGCTGTCTGTCTATTTATGTCTACATAACTATGTATCTATGTATCTATATATCTGTCCATGTATCTATGTATCTATGTATGTATGTATGCATGTATGTATGTATGTATGTATGTATCCATCCATCCATCTATCTATCTATCTATCTATCTATCTATCTATCTATCTATCTATCTGTCTATCTATCTATTCATCTGCCTGCCTGTCTATTTATGTCTACGTAACTATATCATCTGTCTGTCTATCTATCTGTCTGCCCATCTCTATCTTTCTACCTATATAACTATCTATCATCTGTCTATCTATCTCCCACATATAGAATACATGCAAGAACAAAGGACCCCTCAAGGCAGAAGGCTCGATAACTATTTGCTGAATGAATGATGGGAAATTGCTATAAAAACCTTTCTTCAAGAACGTTTTATACACACCCTTGGGCCCCTTCAAATTAATGGGAATTACTGGGTAAGTCACCTCAGGATGCTGAGATTAAAAAACCTGAAACCCCAATATTCTACTTAACTGTTGGATCAATGAGAACCAGAGCACAGTCTTACAGATCTTTAGCCCTCTCCTCAAGGCACACAGAGGAGGCTTAACAATCAGTTAATGAAATGAACAGAATAAGTTAGAGTGGCCAGGAGACTCAAATCTAGGCAAGGACAGCCAAAGTCAAACCACAGACAGGGCACAGAACACTTAGGGATACAACCCTAACAGTAGCTTTACAGAACCTAAACTTTCCCCCTTTTGAGTCAGAGGCTGGCCCCTCACGGCAGTTATAACCTAACCTTTACCTGGGTACCTATAGCAGGAATTATGCAAGTGCCACTGGAAAATTCCACCCCCTTCCCAGCAATACACCCAGACCTGCCCCCAGATTATCTTGATTCTGTGTCCACTGCCTATCAGAGCGAGAGTGGGCTCTGTGCTCCAGATGAGTGACCAGTGAATTAGAGCCTCTCCCTTTTTCATTTTGAGTGGGAAGGAATGAATTCTGTTATCTGTCCTTGGCAAACCCGCTGTTCTTCTGAACATCTCTATTACTTTTGAGGGCACCACCATCATCCCAGGAATCCAGATACCCAATCAGTTGCCAAGTTTTGTTGCTTCTATCTCTCCAGTCTCTCCCATTTCTGTTCTAGCTAGCCTCTGATGGCCTCTCTCCTGGAATACTGTAGCAGTCTTTTGATTGGTCTCCCTAATTCAATTCTCTCCCTACTCTAAGTCATCCCCCATGTAGTTGGCAAAGTGATTTTCTGAAGTGCTGGTCTGAACATGTCACTCTCTTATTCAACAAATTCCAGCAACTCCCTAGTCATTCTAGGATCAAACATTATTTCACATTTATCTCTTTTTTTTCATTTCTATTTTGTGTAAATTTTACAATGCACATAATTATTAGAACAAGAGTACAAGTATATAATTTGTAAAGAAGTTAATATACATATGTTGGTACAAGGATTATTTTTTACCAGTAGAGGTGTTTTTAGAGATGCTACTCTAGGTTGTCAAGTTCTTCTGGTGACATCTTTATAGAAGCAGCATCAATCAGTTCTTTAAGGCCTAGTAGGCACCACACATTCAAAATATAAAGCCAGAAAAGTACAGTCTGAGATCTCAAGGAGATCACATTTCATCAGATGTAAATTTGGTGTTTCAGAAAGAACACTTGGCTGATACTCAAGAGACTTGAGTCCAGCCACTGACTACTTTGAGGAAATAATCATTCTGTGTCCCATTTTCCCTATATGTGAACTGGGAAGATCACCGTACTCCCATTACCTACACCTACAGTGGCGATGAAGAAAATGCTTTGTAGGTGTACCATCCATCCTTTGTCTTAGGACATTTCCCTTGTAAAATCTCAGTGGAGATTGAAGAGAGCTGAAAAATCTCTTTGGTCTGGTTCCCTGGCAGCAAGTTTCATAAAATCCCAAAATGTAAGAGCTGGAAGGGAACTCAGATCTTTTCCAGCCCCAGCATCCATCACAGGTGAAGAAAAGGAATTGCAGAGAGATTAAGTGATTTGACGATGTTCCCCAAACTAAGCAGCAGCAGGGTCTAGATTAGACTTTAGGCATCCTGACTCAGCCTAAAGCTCTTTCCACACCTCCACATTTCTTAAGCACTGCCCTGTCATAAGCTCTTAGTATTACTGGAATTGAAGTAGAGGGTTTCACTTCCTCACCTTTACCACAACAATGAAGTTTGGGATACTGTCTTCAGTGTTCGTTCATCCATCCATCCCCCCAATCAACCATCTAAACATTTATTAAGCATCTATGATGTTTGGTCTTTAGGCAATGAGGTTTAGGCACTGAAGTTTTCTGAGTCAAGGGATTGTGTGTCACATGAATGGAGCTGTGTGTGAGGAAGATGAATTTGGTAAGAGCACAGGGGATTTCAATATAGGGGAAAGACACTAGATGTGGGAAGACCAATCATGAGACTATCGAAATGGCTCTGGAAAGAGGTAACAAAAGCCTGAAGTAGGCCAACAGGACTAGACATAAATGATTGGGTTCAATATCCAATTTGCAGGTCAAATCAATAACAGGACTTGGTGATTAATATGATGGAGAAAAGAGATATTAATGATAAACCTTCAAGTTTTGGGCTTTCATGACTGGGACAATGGTGGTAGGACCTTTCCTTTGATAGAAACAATGAAATAAGGAGTCTTTTTCTGTTTCCCAAAGGTGAGAGAAGGACATTCTGTTCTCTCTGAAAGGAAACTTTGCCTGGATTAGGAAGAGGGGCTGAAGCACTCCCTTAAGTGTTGGTATTAAATTCCTGCTATGAAGCATTCCATAAACACCCACAGAAGGTCTCAAGATCCAGGGAAATATGGCAGCCTGCCATCCCTCTCTCTCTCCCCCTAGCTCAGCCTGCCATCCCCCTCTCTCTTCCTAGCTCAGCCTGCCATCCCTCTCTCTCTCTCTCCCTAGCTCAGCCTGCCATCCCTCTTTCTCCCCCTAGCTCAGAAAACCCAGATCTCTGTCTCTGTCAAACTGGAGGCTAAGAGGAGGGAGCAGGGAGGGGGAAAAGACAATAAGCATAAAGACCAGACATTCACCTCCCCACATGGCCACTTACCTATGGCAGTGGAAGAAGATGGGGAGCAGGATCCTAGATGGAAAAGGGAATCTTTGCAACAGGTTGGTAGGAGACAGTCTGGTAAACAGTGGAGCCAAACAACCTTGGTTCAAACCCCATCTTTGACTTTTGAGTTTAGTGACCTAGGGTCTCAGTTTTGCTCATCTATAGGATAAAGAAGTTGGATTGATGGTCTCTGAACTTTCTAGTTCAAGGTCTTTCCAGGATACTCTGACGTGTTTAATCTATGGAAATTATCTCTGGGGGACAGTGCAAAAGAGTCCTGGCTCTGTGATCAAAGGACCTGGGTTCAAATCTCGCCCTCTGTGCCTCTGGACAATTCAGTCAGCCTCCCTGGATCTTTCAACCTTCTCATCTAAAAAGAAGAGGGAGTTGGATAGAAGGATTCCAAGTTCTTCTGCATCTCCATATTGAAGATCCAACCAGTGGGCAAGGGCCTCCAGCATGTCCCAGGGAGAAGCACATCCTCTCTGTCTTGGATTCCAGGCTCTCCCTGCCTTGCTTTCCAGTGCCGGGTACATGCAGGGCTACCTCTAACAGGGCTGCAAGTCCCATGGTAGAGAATCCCTTCCTTGCCCCTCTCAGAACCAGGCTGGCTGCAGCAACAGGAGCCTTGCAGCTGCAGGAACAGGGACAAACCCACCCGACGGCCACCTTCTGAATGAGCCTTTCCTGGTGCCCCAGATGCCTTCCTTGCCAAGGTTATGGCCCATCTGCTCTGTAGGTGTTTTGTCAACAGAGATGCTGTCTCTCTGTTAGAATGTAAGCTCCTTGAGGACAGGGATTGTCCTTCTTTTATATCCTAGTAGTGAGCACAGGACTTGGTGGGTAGAAGGTATTGAATAAATGCTACTGATTGGTCCCATGAGGACAGCCTAGAGCAGTGGTTCTCAACCTTCCTAATGCTGCCACCCTTTAATCCTCGTATGTGGGCATATCTGCATGTGGGTGGATGCCTGGAGATGATAGAGGAGCTCAGGTCTCAGTTCCTAAGACCATCGGAAATATGTGCTTTTCGATGGTCTTAGGTTACCCCGTGAGCCCTGTGAAAGGGTCATTCGACCCCCAAAGGGGTCGCAACCCACAGGTTGAGAATTGCTTGTCTAGATCGAGGGTGGGGAACCTGTGACCTCAAGGTCACATGTGGCTCTCTAGGACCTCCAGTGTGACCCTTTGACTGAATCCAAACTTCACACAATAAATCCTCTTAGTAAGAGGACTGAATAACATTCAAATCTCATTGGCATTTCCCTAAGACGGAGCCTGTGTCTGAAAGCTCTCTACCTGTTGTGAGCCAGTGTGAGCTCAAGAACTTTGATCTGCCTTTTATCATTAGGAATGGCAATCTGCTGAGTAGGAAAATATATCCTGAAGTTCACAGAAAGGTCTTGGATTTACACTTTTGAATTATGGGTCGCTACTCGGTAATGGCAGGGCCTCTAGGTGGCATAATGGATGGAGTGTTGGGCTTGGGGTCAGGAAGACTTGAGTTCAAATCTGGCCTCAGATATTTCCTGGCTGTGTGACCCTGGGCAAGTCACTTCACCCTGAGTTTCCTCATCCATAAAATGAGCTGGAGAAAGATATGGTGAACCACTCCAGTATTTTTGCCAAGGAAACTCCAAATGGGGTCATGAAGAGTCAGACAGGACAGAACAAGAGCAACGACAACTCTGATAGCACAGGAAATCTAGCTGGTTGTGCTCCTGATCCTCGCTCTCACTGTCCAGGGGCTTGGGCCGCTGAAGGACAACCATGTCTTCTCCCTCCCTCGCCACCTCCCTTTCCACCTACACAGACTTCTCTGAGTCTAGCCTTCAAAGCCTTCCATCTCCCCACCCTAATTATTCTCACTCTCTAGTATAACCCTCTTCTCCAGCTCCAGCCAAGACAGTCATCTCACTGGTCCAATCAATGTTCTTTTGTACAAGTTATTATTAACTTTCTATATCTTCACCACCAACTAATGTCATCCTTTTCCTCTTCCACACTCTGGCTAAAAAACTCCTCTTCTCCAAAAGTTTTCTAGAACTCACCCCACCAAACTCTGATCATACTTTTGTTTTCTGCCTAACCATACCCCATCACTGAGACGCTCTGGATTATATGCGCTGGATCTGGAATCAGAGAACAAGATTGAAATTCTACCCAGGCTATTTACTACCTGTGCCATCTGAGCCGAGTCAGAGCATCTCTGAGCCGCATCTCTCTATCTGTTAAATAATGGCCTCTGAGAGTCCTCTGGCTGTAAGTCTATGCTCCTCTGGTCCTCTGGTCTGTAAGGGTGGACACGCATTATTATGAGGCCCATCTCCTGCTTTCCCCATTAGATGGGAGCCTCCCTTAGGCAGGATTGTGACTCTTTCTTCATATTCTCCTCAGTCTTTTCAGAAAGCAGATTCCTCAGAGCATGGGGGTGGGGAGGGGTGGACGGAGGGATGAGCTCTGCACAGACTCAGGGCTGACACTTCACTCACACAGCTGTCAGTGGAGGGTGTGGTGGTGAAGAAAGAGCAACCCCAGTCTGACAAGAAAATCAAACAATCTTCTTTCAGTAGCTAAGGGGAAGGGGACAGTGAGATGGGGGTGGGGGTTGAGGAGATGAGCTTCTTAGTTAGATACAACCTATGTTAGCCCTTCACAAGGGGTGTGAGAAACAGAGAAAATGTGCCAACAATGAACACTGATTCAAAAGACACTATGCCCAAGGAGTGGGCAGCCAGGGGGTATAGCGGATACTTCATTGGCCTAGAGTCAGGAAGACTCCTCTTCTTGAGTTCAAATCTAGTCTCAGATACTTCTTAGCTGTGAGACCCCAGAAAAGTCACTTAACCCTGTCTGTCTTGGTTTCTTCATTTGTAAAATGAGCCGGAGAAGGGAATGGCAAACCACGCCAGTATCTTTGCCAAGAAAATTCCAAGTGGGGTCACAGAGTCAGACATGCCTGAAACAACTGAACAACAACATGGCCAAAGAATCTATCTGCACTTTCTCAAGGATTAAAAAGAGAAAGGCCTTGGAGAGGTCTCTTGTTCACCTCTTGCCTCTAGTCAGGAAAGACCCTCTCCCAGGCCACAAAGAAGATGTTTTCCCATTTCTCAGAGAAGGAGGGAATGTAGAAGGCATGCGGTTTGCAAAGTCACTCTGTAAGCTCTTCAGGCTAACTGAATTGTAGGGAAGTACAGTGGACTGCCCACGACCACCTTGGCACCAGAGTCAGGATTCGAACTCAGGTGTTGTGAGTTCAAACCTAGTGCTTATCTCATCATGCTACACAACCTCTACTTTCTCTGGGTGACCCTGGATAGTGGGGTGTCTATGCTAGTCTCAGAATCTTGTCATTGATAGGATTGACCTTGAAGGGTCCTCTCATTCACTGCCTGTTTCTTTTAGGCAGAATCAAACTTATATCCTAGCTCACAAAGATGATACTCCCTCTATTATAAAATGCCTCTGAGGAAAAGTCTACACTTTCCCCTAGTAACCCATTCTGTTGTTCAATAATTTTTCAGTTGTGACCCCATTTGGGTTTTTCTTGGCAAAGATATTGGAGTGACTCATTACACAGATGAGGAAACTGAGGCAAACAAGGTTAAGTGACTTGCCCAGGGTCACACATCTGGGGGCCAGATTTGAACTCAGAAGGATGAGACATAGATTCCCAGCTCAGTGCTCAATTCCCTGTACCACCTAGCTGCCCCCACCCATTTTAGGATTTGCTAATAAAGAAATCATTAGCTAAGCTAAACTAAAAGTTAAGAAACCTAGGAGGCTTTCTTTGTCTCTCCAGGTGGAGCATTATCTCTTAGTAAGGATAATTAGCATTATCACTGGCTATCACTGAAGGCTGGATCCCTCCCTCATCTCTGCCTCCGGACTGACCCTGCACCCTTCAACTCCCACCTTCTTCAAGAAAGCTGGCCTGCTTTTTCTTAAACTTCCTCAGTTTATCCGTATGCGTATCTCGTTCGTACATTGCTGTTTTCACATTGTCTCCTCCTTTAGATTGAGCTCCTTGAGAGCAGTGACAGCTTTTTGAACTGTCCCTTGTCCAGTGCATGCTAACTGACCAACTGAAGACTTTGCCAGGGTTGCTCCTGGGCTTCTCTAGAGTATGAAACAACAGTTCTGATCACCTTTCCTTGATGGTCTCCATCCCTTTCCCCACAGCTGTTTTCTTCTGTCCCCCATCTTGGGATTTCTAAACTATCACATGCTAAGGACCAGGGAAAGAAGACCTCTCATGCCTGGAGCAACATATTTATACTTACTCCTCCAGTATTAACAACTGTATCTGACCCTGCCTTGGTACAAGGCATTCCCTATGCTGGGAACACACAACTCTGCTTGTTCAAGTCTTTCTCTTCCTTCAAGACTTAGCTTGAAGGTGCCACCTCCTCACTGAAAAATTCCTTTGTCCCCTCCAGCTAAAAGAGGCCTTTCCTTCCTCAAATCTGACAGCACTTTCAAATGAACGTCTCCTTTCCCCTTTTGCATTTTACCTATCCCATCTCTTTATGTATGTATGTCTAGGGATAGCTAGATGGTGCAGCAGATAGAATGCCATGCTTGACGTTAGGAAGACATCTCCTTGAGTTCAAATCCGGCCTCAGACACAAGTCCCTTATCCCTGTCTGCCTCAGTTTCCTCATCTGTAGAATGAGCTGGAGGAGGAAATGGCCGACCACTACAGTGTCTTTGCCAAGAAAACCCCAAGTGGGGTCAGGAAGAGTCAGACATGAATGAAAGGACTGAACAACAATAATATGTCTTATCCCCCATTAGACTGTAAGTTTTTTATGGATAGGAACCGTATTTTTTCATGTAGGAAGACTTGGAACCAGGAAAAGAGGACTCACTCTGGTGTCAGAAAACCTGGGTTCAAATTGTACCTTGGGTGCTCGCTGTCTGCGTATCCTTGCTAACTCACTCACTTCCTTCCCTGGTCGTCAGCTTCCTCATCTGTAGACTAAGGAACCAGATGACTTTAGAGTACGGGACCATCCCAGCTCTGGATCTATGACCCCATGATTCTCTGTGCCTCTAACTTGGTGTCTTACACATAGTAGGCACTCAATATAATATTTATTGAATTGAACTTCTCCATCTCTCTCTGGCTCACAGCTTGTAGTTTTATGATCCCTTGATCCTTCCACTTATGTTCACTAATAAGTGTTCCCTTTAGTGATATAATTAGTCCTTTTAGTGAACTTCTCCCCTTTCCTACGGGCAGCTAGTTGGAACGGCAGGCAGATAGGGTGCTGGATCTAGAGCCAGGAAAACCTGACTTGAAATCTGGATTCAGACACTTGCTGACTGTGTGACCCTGAGCAAGTCACTTAACCCTGTTTGCCTCAGTTTCCCCATCTGTAAAAATGAGCTGGAGAAGGAAATGGCCAACTGCTCCAGAATCTTTGCTAAGAAAACCCCAAACAAAGAGTCTGATGTGACTGAATTGACTGAATAACAACAAACAATAAACTCTTCCCTTCCCCAATCAACATCACTCCTTGCACTGGTATTTCTTAGAACTGTCTATGAGCTCACACATAGTAGTGTTTTATCAGCAAAGGCAACTCAGTTGTCTGGAGCTGGGCCGTCAGCTTTTGTGACTCATCCATAGTAAAGGTTTAATCTCAGCCTGGTGTCCCACCACCTCCTCCATATCCTCCTGTTTCCCAGGTGTTTTATACTCATTACGGTATCATCCTGAGCTAAACATCATTAGGAAAAGAAATCTGTCGCCAGGAAAAAAAATCCTCAACAAAAACCTTATATATGAAAAAAATAGTTATAATGGGAAACAGAAGTAGCTTTTGCAGCTACCACCCTGGTGCAAGCCATCATCACCTGGTGCCTGAACTACTAATCGCTCCCTGTTCTAGTCTGCCCTCCACTCAGCAGCCGAGGCGATCCTCTTAAAGTGAAGGTTTGACCCAATCAGTCCTCCCCTACTCAATAAACTCCAGTCACTCCCTATTACTGCTAAGATCAAATACAAAATCCTCTAGCTTTTAAACCCCTAACAACATGATCTCTTCCTACCTTTCTTGCTCTCCCCCTTCACACACGCTACAATCCAGAAACTTCTTGTTGTTCCTCCAATAAGCCACTCCACCTCTCAAAATCCCTGACTCCCCCACGCCTGGAATGCATCCCCTTCCTTGCCTTGGCTACCTGGCTTTCTTCAAGACTTAGCTCCAATTCCACCTTCTACAGGAGCCCTCTTCCTTGCAGTCAATAGAGATTTTCCTTGGGCATCACCACCATTTTGCCCTTCTAGGTTGTCTCTCCAACTGGCCGGTGAGCTCCTTGAGGGCAGGAGCTGTGTTTCTGCCTCTCTCTTTATCTCCAGGACTTAGCACAGTGCTTAGCACAGAGTAAATATGTGCTGACAGATGAATATTGATGAATATTCTGATGAAATCGGATGAATAGTGAATCCTCCATTTCAGCATGAATAATCTAGCTCTGGTCCTTTATGTATCTGATAGATGGAAATCATTGCAGTTGGGGGCACTCTTGTGTGAAAATGGGAGACACCAAAGAACAGTCCTTTTTTTTTCTTCTTGGAAGGGGGAAAGAAGGGCAATTAGCGCTAAGAGACTTGCACAAGGTCACACAACTAGTAAGTGTTAAATGTCTGTGGCTGGATTTGAACACAGGTCCTCCTGACTCCAGGGCTGGTGCTCTATTCACTGTGCTACCCAGCTGTCCTGTGCACAGTCCTTTTAAGAAGACCAGGCCCACGAGTGGAAGGTAGCATCTCATCTAATACTTAGGAGAACAGCCAGAAGTCACAGAAAATTAAACCTTACCACTGGAAGGCGTCTCGGGCCATCGACTCCAATGCCTAAACCTGATGCATGAGCCTTTTCTACTACACTCCTGACAAGGATCTTCCAACATCTGCTTTCAATACTTCCCAGCGACAGGGAACTCAACCTTCTCAAGCAGACCACTCATTTAATTCTCACACATTTACAATTATTTGAAAGTTCTGAATTGTTATTTCAATCTGAAAATTTTCCTTATCTTTTCTACCAAGTGGTCCAAGTTTTCTGGGTTCTGGAACTATGCAGAATCTCAGAGTCGAAAGGGGCTTCAGAAATCATCTAGTATGATCCATTTCCTTAACAGGAAATCCCTACCACACTACCGCAAATAATCAGTCATTAAGCCTTCCCTTGAAGTCTTCTGGAAACAGGGAACTCACTACCTAGCAAGGCAGCCCATTCTGTCTTCGCACTGCTCTTAAGAGCTGGAAAGTTCATCCACATCCAGAGAAAAACTACAGAGTCTTGAACGCAGACAGAAACACACTATTTTCTCCCTCTTTTTTTTCTTTCTCATGATTTTCCCCTTTTGTTCTGATTCTTCTTTCACAGCATGACTAATGTGGAAATAGATGTAATATGACTGTACTTGTATAACCTGTATCAGATGGCTTTCTGTCTTGGGGAGGGGAGGGAGAGGGAAAAATGTAACACTCAAAATCTTATAAAAGTGATTGGTGAATAGCGTGCTGGCCCTGAAATGAGGAGGGCTTGAGTCCAAACCCAGTCTCAGACACTTAACACTTACTAGCCATAGGACCTTGGGCAAGTCACTTAACCTCAATTGCCCTGCCTTCCCCCCTCCAAAAAGCAAAAACAAACAAAAAATAAAAGTGATTGTTGAAAATTAAAAATAAATAAATAAATTTATTAGGGAAAAAAAGAGAGAGTCTTTCCTCCTAGCATGGTAAAATCTGCCTCTGAAATTTCAATCATGGAATTTAGGCTAGAAAGGACCTTAAATGCCATCAAGACCAACTTCTCATTTTACAGAGAGGTGAAGTGACCTGCCTAGAGTCAAACAGTTCGGTAAGATTCAAACTCAGGTCCATCTCTAACTCCAACATTCTATCCAGAGGCATTCAGGTGACGCGGTGGAATTCTAAAGACCTGAGTTCAAATGTGAGTGCAGACACTTACCTTGTGTGACCCTGGGCAAGTCACTTAACCTCTCCCTTTGCCTCAATCTCTTCAACTGTAAAATGGGGGAAATAATGGCACCGACCTCCTAGGGTAATTGTGAGGGTCAATGGCACATTATTTGCAAAGGGCTCAGCAGCATCTGGCGCACAGTAGGTACGAGATGAACCTTTTTTCCCACTCTCTTGTCTAGCTAATACTCTTCCTGGTCTGACCCGCTGGGGCCGAGAACAATTGACTAGTCTTTCAAATATATGATGACAAGCTATGCATCTCTCCCAAGATTCTCTTCTCCATGACTTGGATTCTCATTGAGACTTCTTATCATCCAATATAGGCATCTGTCCTTATTAAATTTCATCTTGTAGGGGTGGCTAGGGGGTGCAGTGAATAGAGCACTGGCCCTGGGATCAGGAGGACCTGAGTTCAAATCTAGCCTCAGACACTTAACACTTACTAGCTGTGAGACCTTGGGCAAGTCGCTTAACCCCAATTGCCCTGCCTTCCCCCCTGCAAAATGAAAAAAAAATTTTTTAATTCCATCTTGCAAAATTTAGCCCAGTTCTAAAGAATGAAACCTTACTCCTTTCATTCTCTGCTCCACAATTAGGGACCTGTTAGGCAACTCTACCGTGGCCGAGAGAAGAAACAGAAAGAGGAGACCACTTACTTTCAGTTCCGAGGACAGGAGGGATTGAACTCTTAGGCCTTCGAGATTTCATCTGACTGTGTGGAGCATCTGGAATGAGATGAATAACAGCAATGAAAAATAACTGTGAAGCTGGACACCAAACCGAGGGGCCTTTGGGGGTCACGACAACATGTTTCTACCTCCCACACCCCCACCTTGACCCAACCTGTGGTGTCCTCTCCCTGCTCATTTCCAGTTGGCCAGAGGACTTCCAGAACAATGTGCAGAACATGTGAAGATGGATGGCCATCGTCACTGGGTGGGAATAGGACACCTTGCCAGGCAGGGAGCTAACCAAAGAGAATCTCCTTTATAAATCAGATTGGGAGAGAACATTAGGTTCTTCAAAATGGCATGTACTGAAGGGCACACTCAGGGCGGCGGAGGGGGGAGAAGGGGGCCCTTGACATGAGCAGTACTGCTGTGAGTGTTTGCAGCAGAGCAGAACTTTTCTCTGAGTGCAACTCTGCATTAAATAATTTAGTTAGGGCTTGGAATTACCCCTGCTGTCAGTAAAAGGTATCCCCCAAATCTTATTACAGTTTTAAGCTTTAATAGCTTAAGATCATTCTCGCCTCATTTCTTTCCTTATGGCCTGGCATTATGGGAATTGTGTGGAGGGGGAGGAGTTTGGTATTTTGTTAGATGCGAGGCTCCAGAAATCATAGAATCAGCACGGACTTAGTGCTGAAAGGGCATTTCAGAGGCAATGAAGAGGCTCTCTCAGTTCAGTTTTAAGCTACTAAGATTTTGGAGACAGCCATACCTTGCCCTGCATACAGGTAAGTGGGCTACTTGCCCTGCCTAGAACATGACTGTTTCTGAGCTGAACTCAAGCCAGGCATCCTAGACCAGAATGCACTTCTCCCCATCAGCTCCACCTCTTAGAAATGTTGGCCTTCCTTCCAGGTTCAACTCAGGCACTGCTTCCTGTGCGAAGCCCGTCCTGGTCCCGACCTCCCCGGTCAGCGTTCTCTCTTTTCTTCATTCTCCAAAAGCATAATTATTTCTGTGCATGACATAGTTAGACCACTCCCTCCAATCACGTAAAGTCCTCAAAGGCAGGAGTTTTTATTTTTTGTTTTATTTTTTTCCCTCATGTTTTGTTTGTTGAGTAGGATTGTCTGCTGGGTGCTGAGAAAGGAGGAGAGGGGCCAGTCCTTGCCCTCCAGGGAACCTTGGCAGTGATGGGATGGTCACATACACAAATCTGGGTCAACATGAAGATTTGCTAAGTCCAGTTCATGGCTAACCTTCACATGTCATTATGAGTCATTGTATCATGAAAAGAGCTCTGGATTTGGGGCCATAGGACCTGGGTTCAAGCCATCAGTCCTTTGACCAGTCTGTACCTCAGTTTTCTCATAGCCTCTGAGGCCTACTTTTAGTACTGTCTATGCGGATTTTATGAAGTCTGGGATCTGCCACAACTATTATGTCTCCTCAAAGCAAAACACTGTGTTTCCCACTCCTCACTTCCTATTGTTGTTGCTGGTCAGTCATGTCTGACCCTGAGTGACTCCTTTTGGGGTTTTCTTGGCAAAGATACCAGAGTGGTTTGCCATTTCCTTCTCCAGCTCATTTTACAGATGAGGAAACAGAGGCAATCAGGATTAGGTGACTTGTCCAGGGTCACACAGCTATTAAGTGTCTGAGGCCACATTTGAACTCAGGTCTTCCTAACTCCAGGTCTGGCACTTTATCCACTGCAACCACCCCGCTGCCCCTCAATTCCAGTAATACCAGGCTATGGAGTAGGAGTAAGGATCATCTTAGAACTCCATGTTCTACATTTTATTCTCAATTTTCCATGTTAATGGGGGATCTAGAGGAAAGGGGAGAGAGATGGTAAATGAGTCAAAATAAGGGATAATGTACCCCTGTTCCCTTCTACTAGTAAAAGGAGGTAAAAAAAAAAGCAGACAGAAGAACTGGGTTGAGTGGAAATGGCTGGTGGATATGTATCTTTAGGGGCTGGCTGTATTCTGGTCAATAGGCCCTAACATTCCACTCACTACCCTTTCCCCTGGGGGTGTGGGGTGGGGTATATGGAGGCACGGGATGTGGAATCTGCCTTCAGTCTTTTAGGAAGTCCCCTTCCTATCCTTTTCCTACTTACACTTAGAAGCCCAGTGGGAGGAAGAAGGGGGTGGGAATTTCTAAAGGAGGCTCTTGCCACATTCCTGTGGCTTGGCATGGGGAGGAGCCTGGGGAGGTGTTGGGGTCCATCCATCTTTGACTCCACCTCCAGGACCGGTTGGGGGGATGGTAGAGGATAAACTGATGTTGAAACAGACCTCCTTTTTCTCTGTATATGCTCTTCTGAGTCTCTGGTTTGGCCAGTAGACTGGGCCTAACGTAGTGGTCACAGTAACTCTGCCCTACCTGCAGAACTCATTCCTTCTCCTGGACGCCTTTCTTACTCTCTAGGACCTTAGAACACCCCTTACATGAGCTTTCTTGAGGTAGAAATACTAGCCTTGCTTTCCTTCAGTCTTAGTGCTAAAATTGCTGTCCACAACACAGGCGATGGCGGAGTTGGTTTATGGGCTATCGAGACCTTCTGACCTTGCTTATCAGCAAGACTCATGAATATATAGTCTATAGTCTCTGAAGTTTTCCTCCTTTACTGGGGAGCCCCTCCCCTCAAATAGGCAGTAAACACACCAACAGAAGGGGCTAATCCATGGAGATTTAGGGCTGGAGGAGCTCAGAAGTCATCTCATCCAGCTCCCTCATAAGAAGTCATGGAATTGAGGCCCAGAGGGATTAAGTGATTCATATGCCAAGGGTAACATGGGGAGTAAGTGGAATAGCTAGGATTTGAACCCCAGGACCTCCAACTTCAAATCTAGCTCTCTCTCACTGTGGCATACTGCCTATATGTAACTAGAATGACCTATCTCTGTGGGATTGGCTGGGAAGGAAGTATTAGGTGAGGTGGGAGAACTAGGGAGCATTTGAAATCTCTTTTCTTGGATGACTTTTTCTTTGAGACAATCAGGTTTAAGTGACTTGTCTAGGAGCACAAAGTTGTTACATGTCAGGCCAGATTTGAACTTAGGTCATCCTGACTTGAGGGCTATTGTCTATCCACTGAGCCACCTAGCTGTTCCGACCTGGATGTCTTTAAGAAGTATTTGAAAAAAGCCATCACAGAGCCCGTAATGCTACGCCCCGCCCCCCTCTTCACTGCCACCTCACCTGAGGAGAAGGGAGCCCAGATGCCTACCACTAGAACTTTGGTGTGACAATTCCAAACACCGTTCCCCACTCTACTCTCACCCCTAGTCACCACCAACCATTCTGTACTCACTCCTGGGAAGACCTCTACCCTTGAGGATTAAGCAACCTAGGGCATAAGGGCCCTGTCCCAACTGGGAGTTAAATTATTTAATATGAACACAGCTGTGATTGCCCCAATTTCCCCCATCACATACTCACAAACACACACAGATACAGACACACACACAGGCACATACGCCAGTCAAACAAAACACAACACAACACCTCACCACAGAGTCATCTGTCTAGTTCCCATTAGGTCTAGGTTTTCTGAAACTGAGGGTCAGGACCTGCAAAGGTCAGCGGGAATATTCCAAGAAGGTCATGAAAGCCAGGGCTGCAGAGTTCCTGATGGCCTGATGGGTAGTGGTAGCAGAGAACTGTGAACTCTAGGGATGGGGTGAGCCAGCTTCCTCCCTATCCTGATCCCTCCTCCTCCCTTCCTTCCTGTAATATCTACTTCAATGCCAAGAAAGGCCATGGTCATGGAGCTCCCAGCAGCTGCTGAGTGATAGTGCTGACTTACAGAGGTGAACTCTGGGAAGGGGGAATGTAGGGACCGTGGAACAGAAAAGCTTGGGAACCTCAGCTTCAGAATGCTTTCCACAGTCTTCCTTCTGATGAGGGGACCAGGCAGGAAAAAAAAAGTGGAAGGATGAAGTCTATTTTACAGAATGGTAAACTGAGGCACACGATGAGAAATGTGTTCGGTGTGATAAAAGCCCAGGATTGTGAGGGCTCAGTTCAGGTCCTGGGTCTGAAGAAAGTCATTCTCTTCCCAACTGGGACATATAGAAATGGGTCTGGACACTTGTATTCTAGGACAAATTCTGGGTTCTTGTGTGAAGACTTGCATTCCCATCCAGATCCAAACACTTTCTAGCTGTGTGACCCTCGGCAAATCGCAATCTCTGCCTCAATTTCCTATCTGTAAAATGGGCACCACAACAGGCACTCCCTCACAAGGCTGTTGTCTTATCACAGTGCACCATGGGCACACAGTAGGTGCTGCAGAGGTGCTCAGTCCCTTCCTCTCCCCAGGTGGCTAATCAAAGACAAGGAGCACCTTGGAGGGGGAGGGAGATGATGCAGCTTATAAACCGAACCTTTCCAGGGCTCTGTTTCCCCAGCAGTAAAACCAAGATAATACTATTCATCCTGCCTCCCTCACGGAGAGAACACGGATGGAATCAGGAGAGAAGGGTGAAAATCCCCAAGCGTCACACAGGTGCCCGGCCTCTTACTCCAGCACAGACTGGGCTCCTGGATGGGGATATTCTGTCCTTTTTCCTCTCCCCACCCACGCCATCCCTGCCCTCTTCCAACCTGGCTTCCACATTTGCCAGCTCCAAGGAGCCTTCCCT
>CM053596.1:254218820-254234771 GCA_028646575.1 Pseudocheirus occidentalis
GTCCCAAATCACTGGGGCCCTCACAGCTGCTGGAGCTATTAGTGGGATGCTGCAGCCTCCCCCCCAGCTTGGGCTCACTGAAAGGGACTACCACTCAAGACCACGATCCAGATCCAGGCCTCTCAACGCAAGAGCCCTTGGCCCTGATGGATCACGTCAGCCCCCCTGCTATCTGCAGGCCGAGGGCTCTGAAGCAGCCCAGTGGAAGCCGCTGCTGCTCCGTTCCTGCTGCTACAGCCGCCTCCCACTGCTTCCTTACCCTGGGAGCAGTTTGGCCAGACCTGCTCTTCTCCTCCCCAGTTAGCAAAATCCACTGACCTTTCTCTTAGCCTTTTTGTCTTCTGGCCTGATAAATGTGGTAACTGTGCCTCCAGTGCAGCTGATCTGCTCTCCTATAGACGCGGCCCGATGCCCCAGGGCCTGAGCTGGCCTGGTTTAGGCCGGGGCTCCCAGACTACTGAGAAGAGCCCCACCTGCTGAGCTGCCCGTAGCAACAGATGTGCTTTCTGTCTTGTGGAGAGTTTTGGAGCTTGAAAATCTGTTTAGAGTCCCATTTTATGAGTTTTTTAGCGTGTTTGTGTGGGAGTTGTGGTGCTTTGCTGCTTCTACGCTGCCATCTTTGCTCCACCCCCTCAATGGGAACATCTCTAGCCTTTCTTAAAATGAAAATTTATTGTTATATATTTTGAATCCTCTCTTATGTTCTGCTATACACATGATATGCTTTTTTTTCTCTTTCTAACTTTGTATTTAAATTATGATATTTGTTTCTTTTATGTATTCTATATTTGTGTTCTGGGATTTGAGTCTAAAATAAGATTTTGAAGAAAAAAATGATAGAGTTGGACTAAAAAAACTGGGGAGCAGCTAGGTGGCACACCAGCCCTGGAGTCAGGAGGACCTGAATTCAAATCTGGCTTCAGACACTCGACACACTTACTAGCTGTGTGACCTCGGGCAAGTCACTTAACCCCAACTGCCTTGCCTTTCCCCCTCCAAAAAAAGAGAGGGAGAGAAACATAGTTTATTAGACAAGAAAAATGAAAAGAAAAAAACCCCAAAAGGCAAAAAATAAGTACATTACTTTTTATATATAACCTAATTTTATACCAAGATAATCCAAGAAAAGGAAGCAAAAAGTTATCAAATACAGAAAACTGAACTACCAAGAAATAGGATAAAATCCCTAAATACCACATTTCTCTATGCTAGCAATATTCAGCTAGAAAATACGCAAACATACAATCTATTCACCACATTAAATTAAGGATGCATAAGCAACTTTTAATGTTTAATAAAAGGATGTATAAATCCTGTGAGGCTAGCTGGAAAAACTAACCAGAATCAAGATAAAACAGTTAAAGTTAATGCAGAAAATACCAATGAAAGGCCTTGTATAATTTGACAAATTAATACTGAAATGTAAGTGGAAGTGTAAGCAGAAGTGAAGATGAGGAGCATCCATAAACGTGTGCCTATATACACCTCAGGCACAGAAATCTCTTGGTAAATGTGAATGGGTCTCTCTGCACACAAAGGGCAGCTTCCTAAAGGCTCTAACAGCCCGGACTTCCAAGCAGGGCTCCCGCCTCTGCCTGTCTCATTTCTCCAGTCTATAAAATAAGGACAGAGCGCCACCTGCCTCTCAGCTGCTGGGAGGCTGACGTGAGACACGTGCAAAGCACCTGCAGATGCGACCGCATCGCAGAAATGCACTTACTGTTAACGTCTCTATATAGAGGGAAGTTTTATGCTATTAAATGCTTAAAACTGTACCTAGATTTCTGAGAAATCTTGTATCGTATGAATGTATTTGCATCGTGTATAATGTACATTCTAATAGGTACAGAAATAATAGGTATACATTTTGTTTTTCAGTCATTTTCGTCGTGTCAGACTCCTTGTAACTCCATTCTGGCTTTTCTTGACAAAGACACTGAAGTGGTTTGCCATTTTCTTTTCCAGCTGATTTTACAGAAAAAGAAACTGAGGCAAGTGGGGTTAAGTGACTTGCCAAGAGTCACACAGCTAGTAAGTGTCTGAGGCCAGATTTGAACTTAGGTCCTTCTAACTTCAGGGCCAGTGTTCTATTCACTGCGCCACCTGGAAGCCCCCATTGTTTTAATTTTTGAAAAAAGGTTCATAGATTTAGAGCTGATAGGACTTCAGTCATCATCTACTCCAAATTCCCTATTTTATAGGTAAGGAAATTGCAGTTAAGGAAAGTTAAATGATTCGTTGAGGACACACATGCAATATAATGGTAAAAGGTGGGATTTGAACCCAGGTATCCTGACTACAAAGCCAATACCATTTCCGACACACCAGAAAGAACACGGAGTCCACAAACTGCAGGTCGGTGACCTTGACCTGGATTCTCAGCAGAATTCTAGAGCATATGATGAAAGTTATGTTAAGTCAACATTGAGAAGAGGAAGCCGTGATTACAAAGGAAAAGCTAGGCTTTGTTGACAATGGCTCACGTCAAATGAGCTTAATTTCCTTTTTCCTTAGAGTCCCTCGGCTACTAAACCAGAACGGTGTAGCTACAGTTTATCTACAGTTACCGAGGCATGTGACAAAACCTCTCAGTCATTTTGGGGACAAAATGGCCCAGACCACAGTTCAATTACTCAGATTTGGATCTGGCTGAATAACTGGACCCAACAGTGGTCACCCTTTCTCTCCTTTGCCGGACTCTTGTCCAGACCACATCCTCTAACTGCAGAACCTCAGAGGTCTCTCCTCTTCTCCCTCTCTACTACCTCACTTGGTGATCCCATCATTAAAGTACCATCTCAACGCTAATGATTCTCAGATCTACCTTTCTTGCTACGACCTCTCCACTGGCCCCCAAGCCCCCATGTGACTAATACCAACCCTATAAATAGACATGTGCATGGGTGCATACATCGTGGAATAAATGAGTGATTCCAGTGGTCTTCTCCCTGGAGTCCAGCAGTATCTGGAAGGAGCTAATCCCCAGTACTGACGCCATCTTGGACCATACCTTGAATGATGAGTTCTGAAGACATAGATGCTTTCCCTGCTCCATTCACCGCTATGCATGTGTAGACACCTACATCAGATTGCTGTACCTCCTGGATCTCCAGCACCTGCACCCCAATCTTCTCAAGCATATGGACACGGGCACTCGGCTCCAGTGGGACCTCCCCCTGTGTGTGGAGGAACAAGACATCTAGATAACAGGGCAAAACCCTCTCAATCTGAATTCTTGGCCTCTTTTTCCAAGGCACAGGCAGGCATGATTTATTTAAACACCAGCGTAATCCTTGAGTCAATCTAGTGCTCTTTTCATTAGGTAACATATGTATATTTTAAAATATTAAATTTAAAGCATTAAGAAATTTTAATGGGTATTTAAAAACGTTTAAATCTATTTTAAAAGGCCTTCCAGGGTCAAGGTACTAGCCTCTGAAGTCTGATTTGTGATTCTTGTAATAATATTATAGGTGGAGAATGCACATTTGAGCAGAAAGAGGTCTTTCAGAACCCACTTTTTGTCCCATGATCTGCCTATGTCAACCCTGTCACTGTCCCGGAAAAGATATAGATCCTCAACCTAACAAAGATGTACATTTCTGCTTTGTGACTAATGGTGTCTTGGCTTCCTGTTTCTAATCTGCTTTTGGGGTATGTCATATCCCTGCTCCCCACCAACGTGCATACCCTAGGTGGGGAGTCTTGCTAAGGAGAAGCAATGGCAGCTGTCACTCATCCTGAGAAGAGAAAAGCATTTGATATTTTTGGTAATGTGGCTGCTACAACACAGCAAGATCCCTGGATGCAGGACCTCTCTCCAAACATGGATTTAAGCTTCATTAATCCCAGGTTTGCACCAACCTCCCACGTCCATTCCCAGAAAAAAAGAAAAAAAAAGAAAAAGGAAAATCTTTTCTGTGCCCCAAGGCCACTGCTGACAGTGGTAATGAATTTCATATCCTTTCTTGGAAACGGGTCAAGGCTGTGGGAAGTGTGTGTGTGTGTGTGTGTGTGTGTGTGTGTGTGTGTGTTTGCATGCATGTGGGAAAGTGACACTGATCCTCTTGTTTTCTCCTCTCAACTCTTAAAAGTGTTCAGCCAAATGAGGCAGAGCTAAGGTTCCCACTTCACTGAAGTGGGAAGCCCAACGGTCATTCTAAATCACGTGTGGCCAAGACTGTCTTTACACTTGCTGTAGGACATGCCCATCATAAGCTGGGCAGCCAGGAGATTCTAGGAGGGGCAGGAAGGTGCTGGAGGGCTATGCTGCCTGGGCACGGTAGATGGTAAAAGTGAACAACGGCCATAGAACACGAAGGTCAGGATTCAAGGACCATTGTGAATTAGCCTAGCAGAGACTTACTCTGTGAGAGCGCCATAGAATAGCTTAGCACAGACTTGCTCTGTGAGAGTCTACCCCATATCTTTCAATAAACTTTATTTTTTCTTTGGCTGAGAAGACTTGAGTGGAATTCTTTCAGCAGGACCCGGCATGTTGGTATTTTGGGGTCTCAGGCAGCCCTAACCCTCTTTGGGTACCTCTTCTTTATGGTTGTGACAAAAGCCAAGAAAAGCAGAAGATGACCAAGTTAGCGAACAGCCTCCCAGAGGGTAATCACCCATGCCTGATATACAGCTAATGGTAGCTAGATGGTGTAGAGCAGCAGTTCTCAACCTGTGGGTCATGACCCGTTTGGGGGTCAAACAACCCTTTCACAGGAGTCACCTAAGACCATCAGAAAACACATTTCCAATGGTCTTAGGAACCGAGACACCACTCCTTTATCCGTCTCCAGGTGGGTCCACCCACATGAAGATACACCAGATATACCCACATGCAAGTATTAATGGGTCACAGCATTAGGAAGGTTGAGAACCACTGGTGTAGTGGATAGAACAGCAGGCCCTAGGGGCAGAAATACAGTGAATACAACAGACAGGAAGACCTGAGCTCCAACTCTGCTTCAGACACTTACTAGCTACGTGATCCTAGACAAATGCTTTCACCTTGGGTTGTTGACCTTAATGTATTTCATAAATGTTAGGTATTATTATTAGTGTTCTAGATGTCACAAATCAATATAAATTGAGGTGAAAATGCAGAAGCTCTAGGGTATAGCAGAAAAAGATATTAGTCTTGGAACAGGGAGGGAGCTTTGGAGTCTCAATTCTAAAACTAACTAGATTATGTATCTCTGAAGAAAACATATGTATGAACGACCTCACAGTGGAAGTGATATGTTAGGAAAAGTGTTATGGCAGGATCTGGGTTATCTGGGTGCCAGGTGTTCCTCAGCTTGAGATATCTGGGTCTAGGTGCTGCTCTATTACAAAATTCTTGTGTGATGTTGGACAAAGCAATTCTGCTCTCTGAGTGTCCATTTCCTCACCTATAAAACAATGACCTCTAAAGCTTTACAAGTAGACTATTCTAATTAAAGAGTTGTTGTAATAAAAAAAACACTTCATAAAAATAAGGAATTAGATAAATCTGAGCTCCATAAACACAAGTCAACCTTAGTGGAGAAGGGGCTGACCCATCCCAACACCAATGACTGACCAATTGCCACTGAGAATGCTGGGAATGGCTGTGCTGCCCAGATTGTACCAGACAGGGTCCCACAGTCATCATCCATGAAAGCAACCCTTGTGGAGACATGACTTGTCAGCTCTGCGGGTGAGGCAGCCTCCTACTCCTCAGCCATAACTACTAGAGACCCAGAAAAGAAGGCTCTTGTGCCCCCTAAGTCTTTGACACTTTAAATATCAGAAACAAATATGGTTTCATCAAAGGAAATGACATTAAAGAAGAAGCGTTATTTTCTCCTTTGCTACTGTACTTCAAGGACTACTGGGCTTTTAAAATCATTGGACTTGTAGCTGAAGTCTCCTAATTTGTGTGACCTCTCCCTATTAGGATGTTAACCCCTTGAGACAAAGGGCTGCCTTGCTGCTATATTTGTATCCCTAGTGCTTAGCACAATACTTTACATATAGTAAGCACTTAATAAATAAATGCTTTTCCATCCATCCATCCATCCATCCATCTATCCATCCATCCATCCATCCATCTATCCCTCCATCCATCCATTCATGTATCACCACAAGGAAGCTATAAATCACTTCCCTGAAGAATCTGACAGCCAGAGTGAATGACCCACAAGATCAGCTTGAGAATGGAGCCTGGAACTAAGACCTTTCCCAGAAATAAGGGAAGGCCTGCTCAGTTTAGGATTATGTGGATAGGGAAGTAACATTAAGACCCAGATGGAATCTGTACCAATGCCAATAAGTTTTTATTAAGTACTTATGGTGTGCCAAGCACTGTGCTATTATTCCAGTGCAGTGGAATGAGTTCTGAGGCTAAGCCAGAGAACCTGAGTTGAAATTCTAGCTCTTTTACTTCATACTTCAGTGACTTTGGCTAATTCCCTCAACCTTTCTGGGACTCAGTTTCTTCATGTATAAAATGACAGGTTCGGGCTAGATGACCCCTAAGGTCGCTTCCAGCTCTGAAGCTGTGTTGAACGTTCAGGGGAAAGGAAGTTGGGTAGGGTACGCCCCTTCAAATGTGACACAACTGTAATGAAGGAGACACCGTGGCATTTATTTCTCAGTGGAAGTGACAACTGATAAAACTAGGCACTTGATTGCTAAGTCATAAATGATGCTAAACTGAAAAGAAAGGATGGTTATAATCCAGAGGTCCGCAGCTGATCGGGAGTTTTGTGATGTTTAGGGCCTTGTGGCTTGGGAGTTTCAGGCAGACTGATTCAGGGGTATGAGTCATGTGAAGCTCATTCTCCCTGCCTGGGAAACTGGATCAATGAATTATAAACCCTTAGAGACATGAGGAACACCAGACCGTCCTTGTGGATCCCAAACAACAGGCTGGCAGGTCTGCACCCATGAACAAGGTCTCACACTGACCTGCTGGGTCTCTAGGCCTTGGAGCACAATCTAGTCATTCCTTACCTTCAGCCAGGTGACCTGGGGTTGGGGGCGGCCAGTGATCTTGCAGGAGAAGCGACCTGTTTGTCCTTCTCTCGCCACCACCCTGCTGAGCTTAGTCGCAAATCTGGGAGGGCTCTCTCCCCAAATGCTTGGCAGGTTATCAGTGGGGGCTGCCAGCCTGCCCCTGGAAGGTAATCAGGATACAATTAACTCTGGCTTGCATTATAAAGCTATTGAGACTTCAGTCCTCCCACTTCCATGTCCTTCCCAAAGTTCTGAATCTTCTCTTGTGCCCAAGTTGCTCTATGGGGAAGGACACAGAAATAGGGCTCCTTTACTAGGCTCTCCCAGGTTCTCTGCTTTCTAGGCTAACACCTTGCTTTTGTCTTGGATCTATTTCATGTATGTGCGGGTATGTGAGAACACTATCCTTCTCTCCCATTTCTCCTAGTGTTCAATGGCTAAATTCAAAGGCTTACTCTGTTTCTTAAAAGATAGATCAAGAAAAGACTCTTGTTGTCTTAGGATGAAATCACACTCAGATCAGGGACATTAACTAAATTAGAACCACTGTCACACCTTCTTTCCCACTGCACTCACCCTGATTATTGTACATGCAACATCCCAGGTTTATTATTCAAATCAACAAAGGCAGCATTGTCCAGTCCCCACTCAGCCACTCCCCAATCTGTTGACACTCACCCTCGGGCCTTGGCACCAGAAGGCTCTCTATACGTCTTCCCAGTGCTCCCTGCAAATAGGAGACCAAAAGAGAAAGGTTAAGGCCACTGGTCCATCCTACAGACTCTGATCAAAGTAGGGTAAGGAGGTCCAAACACAAGAGCTGGAGTTAACTCTTTAGAGCCTGCTTTGTGGCTGTGGCAATCCAGCACCTGCCCCTTAAATTAGCCAGTTAGGTTCACACACTAAATGCCATGTTCTATCTCTTTTTGCTCTAGCTGCCCTTCATATCTGAGCATTTCTGCTGGTTGTCCTCCAGAGATGCCTGGAATTCTCTCCCTCGGTCTCCTGGCTTCTCTGGCTTCTTCAAGTCCCAGCTACAATCCCACCTTCTGTGAGAAGCCTCTCCCAACTTCCTTACTGCTAGTACTTGCCTGCCTGCCTGCCTTCCCCTGACTGTCTCTATTTTATATAGATTATATAATTTAGCCTGATTGTATCTGTTAGCACATAGCTTGTAGGTTGTATATCCCATTAATCTGTGAGGTCCTTGAAAGCAGGGTCTGTGTCGAGCCCATCTTTGTATCCCGGGCCCTTGGCACAGCACTCCTAGCCTAGAGCAGACACTTCATAAATGTTAATTAACTGACTGACTAGCATCCACTCCCTCCTCAGCTACAGCTTTTCAGAATCCCTAGTTTGATGCCAACACCTACCATAGACCTTCCCAGATCAACCAGGCTGCTGGTGTCTTCCCCCAACTCCCCTCACAAATAAAACAAAACTGACTTGTACCAATCTCGTATATGTTCTGTATATATTTAAATGCTACCGTGTTATCTCCTTCAGAGAATATGATAAATTCCTTGAGGGCAAGAATCGCTTCATTTTTGTCCTTGAATCCTCAGCATCGAGTCCAAGTCCTGGTACATAACAGGTTTATAATACATATTTGCTGATTGCCTGACTGTTTAAGGTCAAAGCTGAGGGGGTATGGGGTTGGACACAAGGGACTGTGAAATATGTGACTCTCTACATGAATTTGGACTGTCATCAAATAACGTGAAAAGTTATACTCTACTTCCACTGAGGGAAAAAACACACACACACACACACACACAAAGAGTGATACAGAGATGGAGACAGAGACAGAGACAGAGAGAAAGACATAGAGAAAGGAAGGAAGGAAGGAAGGCAGGAAGGAAGGCAGGAAGGAAGGAAGGAAGGAAGGAAGGAAGGAAGGAAGGAAGGAAGGAAGGAAGGAAGGAAGGAAAAGAAAAAACCATATCAGAATAGATAAATAAAAATATGGTGATCATTGTTAAAATGCCAAAGTGGATTCCTGTGAGCTGAATCCTAGAGACCTTCAAAGAGAAGAGGAAATTGCTACACTTGGCTCCCTTGGAAAGAGGTGAAAACGCAAAGTGTGAGGACCGAGTGACAACAGCATCCAGCAGAAGTCTGGAGGATCTTCTGCCCAGGGACTGGCCCCTTCTCTAACTCTCTGACCTGGCAGGTGTCTGTCAGTTGTAGATTCAGCCCAGCTCTGCCAATCTTGGTCTTTGGGTTTAGCAGAGCTCCTCTTTAAAAGTCCTCCAGCTCAGCCTTTCTTCTAGGGCCACCCCACTGTGACAAGCCATTGTACTGTCTCCTGCTGTGTCCTGTCCTTCTGGTCCCAGCCCTGGATCCTTCAGTCTGACTCCCTGCCAGGCAGCACCAGCTGGAGTAAAACTGATGCTAGAAGCCGGTTCTCCGTGACTGCTGCAATATGCTCTCCATTACATTGGGGGCCACTCACTATTATTTATTTCTACAATATTTTAAAGTTTCATTTTTTAAATACTTTAAAAATATTTTTTAAAAAAATTTTAAATAAAAGGAATTTCTTTTTTACATGCTACATTAATTTTCATATCTAACCAAATTCCAAAGACTCTTCCCTTGTAATAAAGAGAGTTAAGAAAAAACTGATATAACAGACAAGAATATTGTATATAACATCCAGTTCCCATAGACTCTTAACTCTTTACCAAAAGGAGGAAAGTCTCTATCTTTTGGGCAGCTAGGTGGTGCAGTGCTGGCCCTGGAGTCGGAAGGACCTGAGTTCAAATATGACCTCAGACACTTAGTAGTTATGTGAATCTGGGCAAATCATTTAACCCTGTTTGCTTCTGTTCTCCATCTATAAGATGATCTAGAGAAGGAGGTGGCAAACAGATCGAGTATCTGTGCCAAGAAAACCCCCAATGGGGTCACAGGGAGTTGGGCATGACTGAGACAACTCAATAACTATCAAACTATCAACTATCAAACTGTCCTTTCTATTCTGCACACCTGGTCCTCCAACTCCTATCTCTGGGCCTTTGGACAACCTGAACTGGAGGCCTGGAATGCTCTCCCTCCTTACTTCTACCTCATAGAACTTTTCTCTTCATTCGAGACACACTTCAAGTACCATTTTCTACATGAAGCCTCCCTATCTCCCCAAATGCTTGTGTCTTGCCCCTCAACCATGCTGCGTTTAACTACTTGATATTTATTCTCTTTATTTGATATATGCTTATGTATATATTTGTCTCTCCTATACTGTACATATGTACTGTCTCCCCTCTATTGAAAACTGACTCCTTGAGGGAAGGATTGTTTTATTCATCATAATTCTTTCCCCAGTACTCAGGATACTGTCTAGAACAAAGAAGATGTACAGTAAAGGTTGGTTGATTGAATGTTACTCTGTTTTCTAGTTTATCTAGGAGGATGAAGTTCTTTAAAAGAGTAGATTAGGGGGCACAGATTTAGAGGTGGAAGGGACTGGTTGCTGAGTTAAACTCCATCATTTTATAGTTGGGTAATCTCAGGCCAAGTTGGGTGAAGTAACTTACCCAGCATTCCACAGCTGGCGAGTGGCTAAAGAAGAGAGATTAGAACTTAGGTTTTCTGATTTCAAATCCAGCATCCTGTCTACTGCTCTCGAAAGGAAAACACACAAGAAAAGAATCTGAGGAAGCAGATACTAATCTAGCTCTGTAATGAGGGGCTGGGGCTGGGGAGGGGGTCGTGGTAGAATTGAAAGAAGGGTGCAGAATGATTTGGAACTATATGAGAAAAGTCCCTACACTGTATATATCCTTTAACCCACGATGACCAAGACCAATCATATGTACCAAACACGTCAAAGAGAAAGAGATAAATCAAATCTATTTATGGCAACGCCTTTGTGTTAGCAAAGATCTGGCTGCCCATCAAGTGGAGAATTGCTGAACAAATCATGGTATGTGAATATAATATAATTAATATAATATAATATACCACAATAGAATAGAATAGAACATAATATAATATAACATAATATAACATAATACAATACAATATAATATCATATAATACTTGTCATAAAGGTGACAAACTTGAAAAACTTAGAGAAACTTGGTAAGGGTTATATTTATTAATTCAATAAACATTTCTTAAGGACCTGTTATGATACAGAAGGATACTGGAGGTTTCAAGCCTCAGAGTCTGAGAGGATGGTGTTGCCTTCTCTAATAATGGGGAAAACAGGAATCAGGGAGGTTTCAGGGGGGAAATAATGAGTTCTATTTTAGACAGGATTGAGTTTAAGTTTTAAACTCAATTTTAAACTCCGTTTAGACAGAATACTGAGTTTAAAATGTCTACTGACAATCCAGTTTGAGAAAATATGAGATGACAGAAGATAAAGGTAAGCAGAACCAAGAAAATAATATACATAACGGACATACTAATGGGAAGGAAAGGAGCAGTGGAACATCAATGAGCTATTAGAGCAGAAGAAAGTATTTCTTTCACAATATTTAGAGGATGGCAAAGCAATTTACATACATTATCATTTAATCCTCACAACATTCTGTGAAGTATATATTATTATACTTACCTTACAAATGATGGAACTGAGACTGAGAGAAATTAAGTGATTTGTTCAGAATTTAAGGCAGGATTTAAACTCAGGTCTTCCCACCTCCAAAACCAGTTGCCACCTAGTTGCCTCATAAGGGGATCATGTGAGGATGTAGCAACTTCCCATGCTCAAAGAAATAATGATGAACTTGACATGCATAGCAAGGAGCTGACCCTCGATCATTCTATCCAACAATGTCCCAAATATATTCTAAGACTTTTACCCCAATTGACAAAGACAGCAGCCCTAAGTGCTCATCTTGCTGTTCCTCCATCAGCTGATTTTTCCCAATATACTTACATGCACTCACTCATTCATTCAGTTTTATGCTCTCAGGAAAGAACACATCTAAGATGGGTCAGAGGAAGAAGGGAAAGCTGAAAAATGAGAAATGAGACCAACCAGGTTGTTCACTCTGCTGAGGAATCGTGAGTCCGTCATAGCTCAAACTGTCATAAACAATCAGGAGATTCCCTATCATCCTGGAATATATATCTGGAACGAGTCAATTCTAGGGTTGAAAAGAGTGTGTGTAGTCTCTTACAAACCAGTGCACAGTAGAGGACAGTAGCAAACACACCTCTCTCTAGATCAGTGGTTCTCAACCTTCCTAATGCCTTGACCCTTTAATACATGTATGTGGATGTATCTGCATGTAGGTGGACCTGCCTGGAGACTCAGAGAGGAGCTGTGTCTCAATTCCTAAGACCATCAAAAATATGTGTTTTCCGATGGTCTTAGGTGACCCCTGTGAAAGGGTCGTTCAACCCCCAAAGAGGTTGTAACCCCACAAGTTGAGAACCACTGCTCTAGATCATACCTCCTTGGAAAGACAAAACTCTTCAAATCTCCAGCTAAAAACAGATGCACAAAATCCCTGAAGCTTGAGACAGCAGCCCCTCAGCTTGGGAAGCAGAGCCCAACTTTAGCATAGAGCTAAATAAAAGTCAAGAAACAGGCTAGAAAATGAGCAATCAACAGAAAAAAAAATCTGAGCTTAGAAAGTTACTGGTTGAAAGAAAGATCAAAACACACTCAGGAGACAACAAAGTCAAAATTCCTGCATCCAAAGCTACAAAGAATAATATGAATTGGTCTCAGGCCATGGAAGAATTCAAAAAGGATTGTAAAAATAAAGAGAGATAGAGGAAACATTGGGAAGAGAAATGAGAGTGATGCAAGAAAATCATTAAAAGAGAGTCAACAGCTTGGTAAAGGAAGCATAAAAAAACCCAACAACTTAAAAAACAGAATAGGCTAAATGGTACAAAATAGGCACAAAAATCCAATGAAGAGATGAATGCCTTGAAAAGTAGAATTAACTAAATGGAAAAAGAAATACAAAGATTCACCAAAAAAAGAACTCATTAAAAAACAGAAACGGCCAAATGGAAAAGGAGGTACTAAAGTACACTGAAGAAAATAATTCCTTCAAAGTCAGAATTGTGCAAGTGGAAGCTGACTTTATGAGACATCAAGAATTAATTCAACAAAATAAAAACAATGAAAAAAATGGAAGAAAATTGGAAAAACAAGTGACCTGGAAAGCAGATCCAGGATAGATAATTTAAGAACTATTGTATTGAAGAGCCTAGACACTATCTTTTAAGAAATTATCAAGGAAAACTGCCCTGATACTCTAGAAGTAGAGGGCAAAATAACTGAAAGAATCCACTGATCACTTCCTGAAGGGGATCCCAAAATGAAAACTCCCTGGAACATTATAGTCAAATTCCAGACCTCCTAGATAAAGGAGAAAATACTGCAAGAAGCCAAAAGGAAACAATTCAAATATCACAGAGTACAGTCAGGATAACACATGATTTAGCAGCTTCTACAATAAAGGATCAGAGGGCTGGGAATATGACATTCCAGGGGGAAAAAGAGATAGGATTACAACCAAAAATCACCTTTCCAGCAAAACTGAGTATAATCCTTTGGGGGAAAAATGGATATTCAATGAAATAACAGACTTTCAAAAATTCCTGACAAAGACCAGAGCTGAACAGAAAAAATGACTTTCAAATACAGGATACAAAAGAAGCATAAAAAGAGAAATCATAAAGGATTCAGTAAGGTTAAACTGCTTATATTCCCACATGGGAAAATGATATTTGTAACTGCTAAAACTCTTCTCTTTATTAAGGTAGTCTAAAGGAGTCCACTTAGACAGAGGGCACAGGTATCAGTTGAATATGATGGTATAATTATCTAAAAAAAATTAAGGGCTGAGAAAGAAGACTGCATGGGAAAGGGAGAGACAGAATGGGATAACTTTTCTGACATAAAAGAGATCTTCAAGGCTTTATAGGGGGAGGGAAAATAGGAAAAGTGGGGAGGGAAGCACATGAACCTCACTGTCATCAGAATTGGCTCAAAGAGGAAATAATATTCGCGCTCAGGTATAGGATTCTATCTTACCATAAAGGAATGTTGGAAGGGAAGGGGATCAGAGAAAGAGGGTTGGGCTGATAGAAGGGAGAGCAGTTTGTGGAAGGTAAAAGTCAGAAGCAAAACACTTTTGAGAATGGACAGGATAAAAACAGAGAGAGAGAAGGATGAAAAGGGGGAAAATAGGATAGAGGGAAATACATAGTTGGTAACCATTATTGTGAAAAAAAAATTTTACACTGAGTTTCTCTGATTCAGACTTCATTTCTCAATCATAAAGTCAAATTTATAGAAATAAGAACCATTCCTCAACCGATAAATGTTCAAAGGATATGAACAGCATGTTTTCAGATGATGTAATCAAAGCTATTTATAGTCATATGAAAAAATGCTCTAAATCACTATTGATGACAGAATTGCAAATTAAAACAATTCTGAGCTACTACCTCACATCTGTCAGACTGATTAATATGACAGAAAAGGAAAATGACAAATGCTGGAGATGTGGGAAAATTAAAACACTAATGTACTATTGGTGAAGTTGTGTGCTGATTCAACCACTCTGGAGAGCAGTCTGGAACTATGCTTAAAGGGCTATAAAACCATGCATACCCTTTGGCCAAGCAATACCACTGGGTCTCTAGCCCAAAGACATAAAAAAAAGGAAAAGGGCCTATATGTACAAAAATATTTATAGCAACTCTTTTAGTGGTGGCAAAGAATTGGAAATTGAGGGGATGTTCATCAGTTGGGGAATGGCTGCACAAGTTGTTGTGTATGATTGTGATGGAATACTATTGTACTTTAAGAAATTATGAGCAGGATGCTCTCAGAAAAACACGGAAAGACTTACATGAACCGATCCAAAGTGAAATGAGCAGAACCAGGAGAACATTGTGCACAGGAACAGCAATATTGTATGAGAATCTACTATGAATAACAGCTATTCTCAGCAATACAATGATCTGACAATTCTGTAGGACTTATGATGAAAGGTACTGTCCATCTCCAGAGAGAGAGAGCTGATAGAGCCTGAATGCAGATCCAAGATACTTTTGTCTTTGTTTTCTTCCACAGAATGGCTTGTGTTTTCATTTCACAGAATGGAAATTTGTTTTGCATGGATATACATATATAACCGATGTTAAATTGCTTGCCTTCTCATTGAGGAGGGGAGGAGGAGGGAGAGAATTTGAAATTTGAAATTTGAAAAAAATATTAAAATTGTTTTTACATGTAATTGGGAAAAATAAAATATTGGAATAAGACTTTAAAAAATATAGATGTATCTTGGCTAAGAGGGCAACTAGGTGGCAGTGGATAGAGCACCTGCCAAAAAGTGAAGAAGACTGACATTTTGCAATTCCCCAGACTGAGCTGTGAAAACAGAAGAAGGGCATGAAAAGATAGAAGTTCAGGCCAGGCATCAGCTCTAGAAGTGAGTAGAGCCCAACACTAAGGTAAAGTCCAAAGTCAAGAAGTGGGCTGGAGGAATGAGTAAACACAAACAAAAAAAGAACCTGACTTAAAGAGCTACTATGGGAACAGGGAAATTCAAGACACAAATATAGAAGAGCATCTACAAGTAAAATCTCAAAGCATAATGCAGACTAGACACAGGAAGAGCTAAAGCAAGAATGTGAAAAAGAGCTAAAATTATTTTTTAAATGAATGACAGCTACGCAAGAAAGACATAAAAAGAGAATTAACAGCTTGGAAAAAGAAGGTACAAAAACTTACTGAAAACATTTTTGAAAATTAAATTTAGTGAAATGAATGCCAATTAATCTACGAAACACCAAGAAATAATAGATCAAATACAAAAGTCTGAAAAATAAAAGTGGAATATATAATAGGAAAAACAACTGACCTGGAAAACAGATTGAGGGAGAGATAATTGAAGAATCATCAGACCATCTGAAAGCCAGGAACAAGAAAGAAAGGAGGAAGGCAGACAGGCAGGCAGTGAGGAAGGAGGGAGGAAGGGA
>CM053596.1:254235271-254284348 GCA_028646575.1 Pseudocheirus occidentalis
AGAAAGCTAGAGGGGTGTTGGAGGAGGGCATAAAAGGGAACAGATTGTGGGAGGGGTCTTACAGTGGGATCAATGTTCTGGGCTGGGGGGTAGGGGCAAAAAGGGGAGAAAATTTCTAACTCAAAACCTTGTGGAAATGAATGATGTTACCAAGAAAATTAATTAAAATTTAAAAAAAAAAGAAAGGCTATATGAGGGGCAGCTAGATGGCTGTAGAGTCAGGAGGACCTGAGTTCAAATCCAGTATCAGATACTTGATACACTTACTAGCCGTGTGACCTTGGGCAAGTCACTTAATCCCAATTGCCTTGCCTTCTCCCCTGTAAAAAAAAAAAAAAGAAAATGTAGATATTTTCTGGTGACATCAACCCATTAGGCTCCCATAAGTCTACCCATCTGGAATTGGTAGATGAGAATCAGGCCCTGTGATTTGCTAATCCTTGTAAGGTGACCCCCCCTTGACTACTACAGAGGGGCAAACGTGCAGCTTCTTGTCTCAGTGAGTTGCTTGGAGGCGCTGAGCAAATGTCTTGCCTAGGATCACGTGCCTTAAAGTGCATTGGGGTCAGGACTTGAACCTGGATCTTCCAGATTCTGGGGCCTACTCTCTACCACCTCTGCTATGATGCCTCTCAGGGGCATTAACCCTAAAAAAAGTCAGGGCACTGAGAGAATAGGATTTAGAGCTGTTCCACTACAGTGAGGGTTGAAGGAAGGGCAAAGTGTTTGGGGGCGTTAATTAAAGTGCTGCGTAAAAGCCAAAGGGGGCCCAGTTTTATCTTGTCTTTGGTTTGGAAGATTCTACATTAACAGTCACTTATCCCTTTTCCTCTTCTTCTTCCAGGTACAGAGAAGGCAAATAGGTACGTTTGAATTTCATGATTATTGAATCATTAAAACGAGCTAATCTTTTTTTGCGGTGGCTAAGAATTGGACGTCAGAGGGATGCCCATCAATTGGGGAACAACTAAACAAGCTGTGGCATATGATTATAAGGGAATATTATTATACAATAAGAAAAAAACATTTCTTATAATATAACGTGATATAATATGATACAATATGATACGATATGACATTAACATAATATAACATAATATAATATAATACAATACAATATTTCTTATTCTTAAGAAATATAATAATATTATACTATAAGAAATATAAAAAAATAATATAAGAAATATATATTATAATACTATAAGACAAACAGGATAATTTCAGAAAAACCTAGAAGGACTTAGAGGAACAGATTCAAAGTGAAGTGAACAGAACCAGGAGAACATTGTATACGGTTTATTGTTTGATGAAGAATTGTGAATAACTTCACTATTCTCAACAATACAGTGATCCAAGACCTTCCCAAAGCACTAATGATGAATCATACTGTCTGCCTACAGAGAAAGAACTGATATTGGTTGAATACAGACTGAAACATGATATTTGTCACTTTTGTTCATTTCTTTTTTTGAGTCTATTACAAAATAACTAATATGGAAATGTTTTACATAATTGCACATGTATAACCTATATCTGATTATTTACTGTCTCAGGAAGTGGGGGGGAGGCAGAGAGGAGGAAGGGAGAAATAGAATTTGGAACTCAGAATTTTAAATAAAAATTCTTCAAAAGCATACCAGGAAAAAATGAGCTAAAAAAGGAAAGGAAATAGTATAAAGGTCTACTCTGAAATTATCACTGTTTAATATACTAGTAATAGTAATAATAATATTTCTGTGTGAGCTATGAATTATCTCTGACATTTTCATGTTACTTTATGGTTGCTGAATGCTTTCAATTGAAATATTTTCATTGACCTTCACAACATTCTTTAGATATGTCAGATAAGTGTCATAATCCTCATTTTACATGTGAGGAAACCAAGCCTCGGGGAGGTTAAATGATAAGGCCCTACAGGTCATTGGTGGCAAAAGCTGAATTTGAACCCACGTCTTTCTTCTGATTCCCAAACTTGTATTCTTATCTGTACCCCGTACATGGTTACCTAGTATAACATTTCTCTTTGTTGTTTTCTTCAGTTCTTTTTTCTCTGACATAATTATAGTGACAAGAACAATTTCTCCCACACAGTTGTAGTCGCAGGAGCAAGAATACTTTGAGAATATAGTGGATCTGAGAACTGTCGGCTTTTGATGTCTGTGTGGAGACTGTAAATTCAGTTCAGGTCCCTCTGACCTTCTTCAGAGTGTTTCTTGGAGCCCTGAACCCTCTGTTCAGGAAATGAGCCTGGCCTCATAAGGAAGAGAAATGGGGGTGACTGAATACATTCTAGCCGCAGAAATGATTGGGAGTCTGTTCAAAAATGCTGCTCCTTCCCCGTATCACCACAAGAAATCCTTGGTAGTCAGCAAGCATTTCTCCTGCACTGTCCAAGTTCTAGGTCCTGTGCTGACCATCAGGGCTACCGAAAAGACGTAAAAGGTATAAACACAGGCCTTATTTTCTGTGTGTGTGTATGTACACACACACGCACACACACACATACTCTTTTACAAGTTGTCCTTATTGTATCTATCTTAATATATAAATGCATACATACATATCCAGATACCCATAGCATATATATGTGTATATGTGTGTGTATATGTGTGTGTGTATATACATATACACACACACATACACACATCCATGTAAATTGAAGGACATCTCAGAGAGAAGATGCCAGGAGGGAGACCGGCCAGCAAGCTTTTGTCTTTTGTCCAAATGTGAGGCGATGATGACCTTCCAGAGCTCATGTTCCCCTGGCATGGCCTTTAAGAACCCAGATCACCGCCGTTGAGAGATTGAAGCGAGATTCAGGCGCAAGTCTTTCCTTTAATATTCAGGACCAAGCTCTTCTCTACCAGAAATACTTTCCTGATCATTTCACGAGAAGTTGTGAGACCAAATAACCTCACTGTTCTACTTTCCCAAGGCTGAGGAGATCCTATCTAAGACATGATAGTGCATAAAGCGCCAAACTTGAGAGCTAAGGACCTCGCTTCAGATCCCAGCCCCTGTCCCTTATAAGCCCAGTGATCCCAACTAATTTTTCCCATATGTGGGCTTCAGCTTTTATTATCTGGAACATAAATTTGTCGAGATAAATGATCTCTAAAATCTCTTCTGTCCTTCGACAGCTGGGTGATACAATGGATAGCATATTGGAGTCAAAAACACCTGAGTTCAGTTCTTAGGTAGGACTTTTACTAGCTACATGACCCTGGGCAGATCACTTAACCTTTCTCAACCTCTGTTTCCTCATCTGTAAAATGGGCATAATAGCACAGGGTTGGAGTATCAAATGAGCCATGTATGCAGACCTTAAAGTACTATGTAAATATTGTTATTTATAAAACTATTATTATTTATGAAACTCTTATTCTTCAATACTTTCTGTGGTTCTCAAGACTAGTTCATATTAGTGATGATGATGATGATGGTGATGAGGATGATGATGATGATGATGATGATGATGATGATGATTATGATTATACCACATTCCCTTAAAACACAACTTCTGGGGGGAAGGACGTCTTGGTGTTAACTGTTTTTGACTTCATGGGGTTTTGCTTTTCATGGATTCTGACTTTGTGATGAATAATGTCTGTAAGTGTCCTATTGATTATTTTATTCTCCAAATCAATCAATTCCCTCCTTCTCCCTGCCCACAGATACCCCTTGAATGCAGTTGTGGCTGAAAGTTCAGAAGCTAAGAAGGTGACAGCTGAGCAAATCTCAAAACAGCCCCATCCAAGTGGTCTAGAGAGTGTAGATAAGAGTCAAAACCACTCAGACACCCCAAAAAGGTTCTCTAGGGAAAATGAAAGAACACACAGACAGCCCCAGTCCCTGAGTGAGTCTCATCCAGAACCCCGCTACAAGGTGAAGGAGAAAGCCCCAGAGGTGGCCCCAGTCCTCCAGAAGACATCAAGCACTATCATCCTGCAGTCTCTAAGAGCCCCTGCTGAAACCAAGCCACAAACCACGGGCAGCCGCCCCCTTCAAGGGGAAGGAAGGAAGATGCCCACAACTCATCCTACAGCTTCTCTTCTGTCCAAAGAACTTAATTCCAAGAGCCAGGAGCTGGAAACCAAAATAGCAACCAAGAAAATCACCCTCGAAAATCGAAGAAACAACATCCTTGGAGGGCCTCCCCAATTCTTGACACAGCCTGAAAGTCAGGAAATCCAGGAAGGGGATGAAGTCAGATTCAGAAGTAAGGGTGAGTGGGACAATGATCATGGAACCCAGACCTGTTCCCTTTGGGTGTAATTATTTCCTCCATTAGTTCTATTTATTCCCCGCTCTTCCAAGTTCTTTGGGGCCTTTCAGAACCATAGGTATGCTAGGAGGAATCACAAGGGCAAAGAGATCTGGCCTCCAGTTTCAAGGAATACCTAATCCAGTGAGGTTTGAGGATTTCCCAATCTAACAAAAAAGTTCCATGGTACTTGTCCTTAGAAATACTTTGCAATAAATTACAAAATAAGGCTACCACTGGGAAAGGAAGCTGAGAAAAGGAGCAGTCATGTGCCATTCACTGGGATAAAAGGCATTGTAGAGAGAGGGAGGAGTAATTTGATCATTAGGATGTGGGCTCTTCTTGCCTCACTCATCTATGCCATCCCCAGCCATGGACACTATTCCATGGTCTCTACACGTCCTCACCTATTCCTGTAGTTTCAGGGACTCCAAAGCCAACTGTGGAATGGTTTCGGGACAATACTCTGCTGACGGAAAGTGAAGGGATCCAGATATACGAAGATGAGAATGCTACCCACTGCCTGTGCCTCCAGAAGGCTCAGATGGAAGACAGTGGCAGCTACAGCTGCATGGCCTACAATAGCAAAGGCCGGGTAACCAGCCGGTGGATGCTCACAGTCAGAAGTGAGTATCTCTTCCTGTGCCATTAGCTGCCTCCCAATTCTCTTTGGGGAGATGATTCACCTGGCAGATGCCGCATGATATTTCTTTTATCTCCGACTCCTTCCCCCATTACCTTCTGTGAAGTCGGGGACTTTAATTGGGAAGATGAATCCACTGCAGAAACATCTTTCAATGAATCCCAAAGCCAAAGAAAAAGTTTTTGAGGGGTACAGAAATCATCTCCACTCAAGAATCATTCCCTCTCTATGTACAGATTATAAGTTCATAGGCTTATAATTTACAGCCTTAAAGACCACCTACTGTATCTCCTCCTTTTATAGATGAGACAATGTAAAGGCTTTATATGGTTTGCTTAAGGTGACTGAGAATTAACTGTATGTGTCTGCTTTTAAATTGCACGAGATGAGGAAGGCATTGGGAGAATAATATGGGGAGCTGTGTCTCTTTATATTACTTTTTTTCCTGACAGCTTGTAACATTTTCTCCTTGACCTGGGAGCTCTGGAATTTGACTGTGGTATTCCTAGGAGTTTTCTTTCTGGGATCTTTTTCAAAAGGCGATCAGTGAATTCTTTCAATTTCTATTTTGTCCTGTGGTTCTAGAATATCAGGGTAATTTTCCTTGAGAAGTTCTTGAAGGATGATTTCTAGGCTCTTTTTTTTAATCATGACTTTCGGGTAGTCCAATAATTTTTAAATTATCTCTCCTGGATCTATTTTTCCAGGTCAGTGGTTTTTCCAATGAGATATTTCACATGGCCTTCTATTTTTTCATTCGTTTGGATCTGTTTTATAGTATCTTAATTTCTCATAAAGTCATTAGCTTCCATTTGCTACAATATAATTTTGAAGGAATTATTCTCTTCATTGAGTTTTTGAAATTCTTTTTCCATCTGGGCAATTCACCTTTTTAAGATATTCTTCTCCTCACTGGCTTTTTGGGCCTCTTTTGCCATTTGAATTAGTCTGTTTTTAAGGTGTTATTTTCTTCATTCACCCTATTGACTCTCTTTTCATGATTTTCTTGCATCATTCTCATTTTTCTTCCCAGTTTTTCCTCCATTTCTCTTCCTTGATTTTCTAAGTCCTTCTTAAGCTCCTCTATGGCCTGTAATCAGTTCATGTTTTTCTTGGAAGCTTTTGATGCAGGAGTTTTACCTTTGTTGACTTCTTCTGGTTCCATGTTTTGATCCTTTTTGTCCCCCAAAAAAGATTCTATGGTCTGATTGCACTTCCTCTACTTGTTCATCTTGCCAGCCAATTACCTGCCTTTTGAACTCTTTGCCACAGTAGAACTCTGCTTCCAGAGTGGAGAGAGCTGTGTCCCAAATTGCTGGGGGTTTTGCAAATGTTGTTAGAACTATGAGGAGGGCACCCAACAGGTATCCCAAGTTCTGGCACCCTGGCCACACACCCCAGGACCACCACCCAAGACCACAATCCAGATCCAAGCAGGTCAAAGCAAGAGTGATTACCCTCTGAAGGGTTGCTTGGTCCCCCTACAATATGCAGGCTGGGAGCTCTAGAGGCAGCCATGTGGCAGCAGCTTCAGCTGCTGTGCCTTTGTCACCTCTCGCCCTGTGAACAGGGGCCAGACAGCACTCTTCCATTGCCCAGTTCCAACAGAGTTCCCCACTGATCTTTTACTTTCTCTTTGGCATTTACGGGTTGAGAAGTCTGGAAACCCCCACAGCTGCTGGTGATTCACTCTCCTAAAGTCTGCTCTGGCCAGTCTGTGCCACTGTTCAGGGCCGCCCTGGGTCTGGGACCACACAGCTCATGTGGGACTGTACTTGGCTCCCAGTTTGGCACGATAGACCCTTCCTGCTGGCCTGTCAGCAGGAGATTTGTTTCTCTCTGTCACTTTGTGGGTCCTGTAGCTCTACAATTTGTTTAGAACCATATTTTACAGATACTAGAGGTGGCTGGGGCAGGAGCTCAGACAAGTTCTTCCATTTACTCCACCATCTTGACTCCTGCCTGTATTGCTTTTCAGTCTCGCTTTGAACACTTGTACCTTATGTATTCAAACCATTGCTTTGGGAGTTAGACCTACAAATAGAGTGAATTTTTCCACATAACACACATACATGTCAGACGCATGCACACATACCCTCCCATGAACTCTCCATCTCATTTCCCATAATGACTACTCTAAGACCTTTCCTTTCTTCCTTCAGGTTGTATCCTTATTCCTACCTAGGAATCTTCATGATATGAGATGACCACCTGTTTCACTGAGATCAAGGCCACTCAACACAAGCTCTCATAAGTCTCCTCCTCTGCCCCAGAAAACTTCTCAGCCTTGTTCCTCATTTTCTTCATCTTCCCACTGGTCACAGAAGAGAGTCATTGAGACTAATCTTTCTGCTTGTGCCTTTGATTCCATTCTATCTTGCCTTCTCTGGTTTAGCCAAGTCTTTTTTTCCAATAATCATCTTTCTCTCTTTTTCATGTACCTTCTATTGCTCCCATACTCCTTCTTATCCCATGAGAGCCCTCCCTTTGGCTGCCATCCCTTCCCTCTCTTCTTCTGCACAGCTCCAATTCTTGAAAACTTCTTCATCATGCACTCAGCCTTGGCTCATTCTCTTGTAAGTATAGGATCATAGATTCAGAATGAGAAGGCATCTTAGGTCTCATGTTAGTCCAACCTTTTTGCTTTATTTACTTATTTATTTTTTACATTTTTGGAGGGGGAAAGGTAGGGCAGTTGTGGTTAAGTGACTTGCTCAAGGTCACATGGCTACTAAGTGTTAAGTATCTGAGGCTGGATTTGAACTCGGGTCCTCCTGACTCCGGGGCTGGTGCTCTATTCATTGCACCACCTAACCACTACTATGTTTTTGTCTTACTGATGAGAAAAATGAGGCGGAGAAGAGTGAAATGGCAAAGTCATACAGAAAGTAAATAGAAGAAGTGCTATGTGAACATCCTCAGACTCCAAGTCAAGCACTCTCCACTGGACCTCTCTACTTCACCAAACTGACCACCACTTGCATGAATCTGAGACCGCTCTCTAAAAGGTCACCAGTACCCTCCTAATCATTAAACTCAAGAGCCTCTGTTTCAATCTTCATCCTCCTCCGTTTTCTTACTAGTGGCACAATCAAGAGCAAGCTAATTAACCTTTCTGTGACTCAGTTTCCTCATCTGTAAAATCAATGACCTCTAAGGTCCCTTCCAGCTCAAAGCCTATATTCTTTTTATCCTCTGCAACAGTTCATATTATTGTCCATTCTCTCCTCCATTTGGCTTTGAAGACAGCACCTACAGGACACCTCCTGTCCTTGGCTCACCTCCGTCTGGCAGTCTCATTCGGTACCATGTCTTCAAGCATTACATCTTTTCAAATGACTGCCAAATCTCCATCTCCAGTCCTGACTGCCCCCCCTTCCAGATATTCATCTCCATCTACCTACAAGATGTCTCAACCTCTGTGTGCAACCTAGTACCTCAGACTAAACATGTACAAACCTAACTCATTGTATTGCCCACCCCCAAACCTGGTTCTCCTTCTGGCCTCGCTATTTCTATTTGCTGAATTACAACATATGCTCTCCTGTATTTGATGAATCAACTCTTAAAACTTTGAGTCTTGGATCTTTCTTAACTCTCATATCCAAGGGGTGCCTGTGGTCTCTAACAGCTCTGATATCAGTGCCCTCCTTTGTGTTCCCATTCCCGCCACCCTAGTTTGGCCGCTTAGGTTTCTGCAACATTTTTCTAACATCTTTCCACCTCTGTACTGACTCAGTTCCATTTTCCATTCTGCGGTGAATGGATCATGCACAGATCTGATCAAGTCACTCCTTTGCTCAGAGATCTCCAATGGCTCTTGATCTTCTTCCAGGTAACATTCTCCTTTCCCTGGCATCCATGGCCAGTACAATCTGGCGCCATCCTCCCTTTCCTATCTCATCTCAGTACATATCCCTGTGCCTTCCATCATCCAGCTAAATTTTACTCTTCCCTATACCTGGAACACCTCTCTCTCCTTATTCATCTGTTTCTTTCCTACTCAGCCTTTAAGCCCAACTCACATCGGGCCACTTGCTTCATGGAACTTTCCTGCATTTACTCCCTGCTCCATTGGTAATAGCGCTTCATTTTGTGTCTGGGTTGAGACTCCAGCTTGGCTTACTATGTGCATGATGTTGGGGTAGGCGTGTAACTTCTGGGCTACATATTTATCACCTATAAAATGAGGGATTTTGAATAGGTGGCCTCTGTGGTCCATTCTGGGGCAGCTAGGTGACTCAGTGGATAGAGCGCTGGACTTGGAATCAGGAAGACTCATGTTCCTGAGTTCAAATCAGGCCTCAAACACTTACTAGCCGTGTGACCCTGGGCAAGTCACTTAACCCCATTTACCTTACCTTTCTCATCTGTAAAATGAGCTGGAGAAAGAAATGGCCAGTTGTTTCAGTATCTTTGCCAAGAAAATGCTAAATGGGATCACTGTGAGTCAGAAATGACTGAAGAATGACCAAAAACAACATGGTCCATTCTAGATCTAAATCTAGAATTTTGTGATCTTTTAATATTCCATATTATAGTGGTCTGAGTTTTGTATCTTCTTCTATTCTATACTAATAGACTGTAATGAGTCTGTCACTGAGTGCAGGGACCGCATCTCATCTAAATGTTGTACCTGCCTGAGAAGGAGCACGCTGCTTTTAATTATTTTATCATGGATGTCTAGTGCCTTATTTATCTTTGGAACCAAATAGTGATAGAGAGTTCAGGGAGGAAACGGCAGTTGTGGGGCATATCACTGGTGGGTCTGACACACAAGGAATAGTTGTCCTCCTCTTAGAAGTCAGGCTCAAAGGATAAGAACTTGTCCCCAGATGACCCTGTTTCCTATTTTGCCTCTGTCATCCGTGAATTTATGGAAACCTTTTTGAATCTATTTATATTTTCAGCCTGTTCCCCTTCTTAGAGTAATGACTTCCATGAGTTGACTATCAGTCTCATAAAAACTTGCCTTTTTGGGGGCACTCAAGTCCTGTCACTCAGAATCCCTTGTTCCAGCATTCTGGGATCACAGAATTATGGATATGGAACTAGAAGAGACCTTAGCGGTCATTGAGTCCAGCCCTCTGATTTTATAGCTGAAGAAACTGAGGCACAGAGAGGTGAACATACAGCAAGCGATAGAAACCACTGAGATGGAGAAATGAAGTGTAAGGACTTCATGCCAGCAGAGCTTTGCCAGCTTTGGGGGCATCTTCATCTGCTTATCCCCCTTCCTTTTATGTGTGACCTTCCTCTGTCACACTGTAAGCTCCTTGAGAGCAGGACTCTTTCTTGTCATCTGCATTTGTATCCCCCTGTTTAGCCCTATGCCTCACCAGTAACAGGCGCCTTATAAGCACTTGTTGACCCACTGACTGGCTGAATGACCTATCGGTGATCAGAGTACTCAGTGGTACCTCCTAGCGGATACCAGAGAAGGCTCAAAGAAATGGGTGGCGGTGCTTTTATGAAAAGACAGACGGAAGAGACCATGGTCCAGGGTATGAATGTAAGAAGGATCCAAAGTTCTACTGAAATATAAGGAATTGGGACATTTCTTCATCTGTGTCAGAATCTTCATGACTCCGTTGGGAGCTTTCTTGGCAGAGATTTTAGAGTGGTTTGGCCATTCTCTTCTCCAGCTCGTTTGACAGATGAGGAAACTGAGGCAAACAGGGTCAAGTGACTTGCCCAGGGTCACAGAGCTACTAAGTATCTGAGGTTGGATTTGAACTCAGATCTTCATCTTATATATGTTTCAATGATTCCTAGGAGGTCCAGTTTGCATCCTTGTATTCTTTCTTTTTAAAATTGTTTTATTTGGCTTTTGGGGGGGGGGAAGGCAGGGCAGTTGGGGTTAAGTGACTTCCCCAAGGTCTCATGGCTAGTTTTGTGTTAAGCGTCTGAGGCTAGATTTGAACACGGGTCCTCCTGACTCCAGGGCCAGTGCTGTATTCACTGCTCCACCTAGCCACCCCACATCTTTGTATTCTAATTGCCTTTACTCATCGTTTGTACTTTGTGCCACACCTTTGTGGAAGGACATTTGACCCCATGGTTTCATCTCTCCATCCTTTCTTGCATTTCACTTCCTGTGAATTTCTGGGCATCATAGTTGTTATTCTCCCAAAGAGGTCCAGCTCTGTGAGATCTAAGTTAGGGGACATATGTGTGTAGGTAGCAATTCCCCCTTTTGCTTCTGTTTAAACCCCTTTTGGCTGGACGGTGCTTGGATGAGCAAAGGCTAAACATGTGGCTGAAGGCTGGCCTCTTCCTTCCTCCCACCCCCCCCCCGCAGGACCTCAAGTCAGCCCGGCGGCCCCCTCTTTCTCTGGCATCCTCAAGGACCGTACAGTCATCGAGGGTGAGGACTTTGTGCTGCAGTGCTCCATAGAAGGGAAGCCCGTACCGCACGTCACCTGGCTCCTCAATGGTGAGGCACTGTCTTGTCTTGCCTTTACTTCCTCTTCCCCGTCCCCACTAAAGGGCCAGAAGGATTCACTCCGCTTGGTGGGCGGTCGTGGTGCTTGGTCACTAAAGTACTAAGTAGGGTCAAGCCTCAATTAACCACACTTTGGGGCAGTTTCTTCTAAATAACCCTGTTGCTGTTCAGCTGTTCAGTCGCATCGGACTCTTTATGACCCTGTATGGGGTTTACTTGGCTGGTCCTCTATCCACTGTGTCACCGAGCTGTTCCCAATATCATTCTTAAGGTCTGAAGTGAGCACAGTACTCCAGGTATAATTCAAGCCATGGATAGCAGTCCTGTGGCCGCCGTTGTCTTAATGCCCTGTTTCCTTTAATGGGGTCTAATATGGCGTTGGGCTTTCCAAAGGCCATGTCACAGCACTGACTCATAGTAAGCCCTAAGTCCACCAAAATCTCTGGGCTTTCCCCAGAAGAAGAGGTAGCTAGCTGTGTCTCTGCCAACTTGGACTCACAGAATGGAACCTGAGTGGAAAACTTTAAAATCTCCCCTGCTAAATTTCAGCTTAACAGATTCTCTCCAGAATTCTCCTCTGTTGGGGTCTTTGTGAGTGTCCTGACAATGTCATACCCCCTGTTGGACATCCTTCCTACCTTTGCATTACCTGAAAATTGATATGCGTGCCATCTGTGCCATCTAATGGGAGATAGTGAGGTGGCAGGCACAGTGTAGAGCACGGGGCATGAAGTCAGGAGAACCTGATTTTAAATCCAGGTTCAAACACTGAGTAGCTGCGTAACTTTGAGCAAGTCACTTAACTTGTGCACCTCGGTTTGCTCATCTGTAAAATGGGGGCGATAATGGTGCCTGCCTCCCAGGGTTGTTGTGAGGATCAGATGAGGCAGTAATTGTTAAGAGCTAAGCATTCCCCTGGCACATAGTAGGCCCTTAATGCATGCTTCTTCCCTCTCTAACCATCTATGCCTTTATATCCAAGTCACTGGTGACCATGTTGACCCAATTAGCACAAGGTTAGATGTCTGGAGCATTCCATTACAGACATTCTCCCATTAGATCTTAAGAGACCACTATTGCCGATCCTTCCTCCGTCTCCTATTTTACAGATGAGAAGACTGAGGCCCCGAGATGTTCAGTGACTTGCAGAGCCATAGACAGTGGTCCACTAGTCAGTCCTCTCATGTTCATTTGGGTCTAGTGATTTGAATTCCACAAGCATCATAGGATCAAAGACTTCTATCCAGAAGGGATATTAGAGGGCATCCAGTCCACCCTCCTCATTTTGCAGATAAACCAACTAAGACCCAGATAACTGGCATAAGGGCACACAATTAGTAAACGGCAGAGTCAGGATTTAGACCCAGAGCCTCTGACTCCAAACCTAGCACTCTTGGCTGAACCCTACAGCTAGGTGCTTGTTTTTATGAGCTTTATTAACCCTGTGTTTCCCGACCCATTGTTCTCTTGATTGTTCTGAAGGTGCCACTTTACCTTCCTCATTCATTATGACTTATTCCATCTCATTTTGAAATAAGCTCATCTTTCCTGAGATTACCTTCTTAACGGTGAAAGAATGTGTGAGGCAGCAGGAGGGAGTCAGGCTAATAGTTTCATAGAATCAGAGACCACTAGTCCAACCCTCTCATGTTATAGGTAAATAAATGGATGCTCCAAAAGGTCAATAATTTATTGAAGGTTACATTACTCATTATTTGCAGAATTAGAGCTAGAACCCAAGTCTCCTGGTTAGTAGTCCAGTGTGCTATAGTTGGTCAAAAACCCTGGGTTCAAATTCTGCATCAGACATTTAATAACTATGTGCCTCTGGTCAGGACACTTAGGATATCTCTGCGTCTACAGTATGGAATTGGAATCAGTCCTTTCTAGCTGTAAATATATAATCCTGTAACCTTACACTGTACCAGACAGATGGAAGATTGAACTGTTACTAAAGATCTGTTAGTGATTAAGGCTAAATTAATTTAACCAGTAATTCAGGGTTGATCACTCTGGCTTTTCCTCTCTCTAACCTCTAGATGTGTAGAGCCCTTGTCAGGTGTTCTGGATGAATAGAAAAGCCAGTGAAATAAGAATTATGTATGTATCTCCAGGATACAATACAGTGCCTGCCACATGGGTGGTGCTTAATAAATGTTCATTGAGTTAAATTGAACACGAATCCACCTTCTACCTGGAGCACAACATGATTTCAGGGACTGAGAAAGGTTTGACCTAATATAGTCTCCTATCAAATGCAACTATCCTATATAGACCAAGAGCTGGATTTGATTTCCTATCAAAGACCATTAGTCTCGGCATTTTCCCATGGCATCCACCAGGGGGGGACTCAACATCAATTCAGTCTCCAGCTGCTATTAAACTCAGCCCTGCCTGGAGCTGGAGACAAGATCTAGAACATTCCCAAGTCAGATCTGCCCAACAGATCCCTTTGGGCGCCTTGGTCTGGTTTTGTGTCTGTGTAGCCAAAGCAAGCTATTCCTTTGCGAAGGGGGAAAACATCACCGAGATAAATCTAACATATTGTGCTGTAACAACAAAAGTGGGGAGAGAGAATTAAACTCTTTAATGAAGAGGGGATCCAGGGTGCTGTGTTGTGACCAGTGTAGCTTTCCTACCCCTAGGGTTTTAGCCAGAAAACATGTTTCTTCTTCCCTTTAAAAGACAAAAATCATAGCAAGATGGAAGCTCTTTAACTGGTCTGGTTAGCCATTGTATTGGCCCAGCCTGCAATCTCTGCAAATATGTCATAGAGTCATAAGTGTTGTCACAGGCAGAAGAAAAAAGTTAACTGTGTCAAGAATACTTCTCTTCCCCCCAACCCCGACTCCCCCTTTCATTTTTATGAAGTACGAACCAGGACTCCAGGGGCTGGCACAGAATAGAAGTTGTCAATTGTTCCCTGCACAGAGAATGGACACATTCCTGTTCTCAAGCCAGAAGCTCTAATAATGAGATTTTTTCCCCCCTTTTTTCCTGGAAACTAAAAGATCAAGTCTTAAAATGATAAAGTCCTAGAAACATATGGCAGGAAAAGGAACCTCTAGAAGTCATTTCATCCATTCTCCATTTCTACAAAGCACTACCTCTAGGATGGGGGCCCTTGACCTTTTCTGGGAGCTATGGAACCCCATTTTATCAGCTTGGTGCAATCTGTGGAACCCTCCTGAGAATAATGTTTTTAAATGCAAAGAAATAAAATACATGGGATTACAGAGGAAGCCAATTATAGTGAAATGTACTTACTGAAATAGTTTTTGAAAAAAGTTCATCATGGCTAATAAGGAAATGTGTTTAGCATGACTTCACATGGATAACTCTTATAGTATTGCTTGCCTTCTCATTGGGTGGGAGAGGGGTGAAGTACGAACAGAATTTGGAACTCAAAAAAAATTTTTAATGAAAAAGTCAAGAAAAAAACTGAAATAAAAAGAGAAAAATGGATCTGGGGTTAAGAACTCAAGCTTTAAAGCATTCCTGGAGAGATGGTGAATCCTCATTTTATACAGGGAAAGAGACAGTCTATTCTTTTTTGGGGGATGGGGGTATTTTTTTAAGTGCCTTGGCTCAGTTATAGAAAGATAGAATTTGATTAAATAGAAGAACTTTCTGGTTAAATCCTCAATATTTGACTGAGGTTAGACTGGAATCACCGTCCCAGGAGAGGTTTAAATGCCCTCAGCCCATCTGTCTAAACTGCAGAAAGTCCAGTTTGAAAGTAGGCCTGGCCCAGCACCAGGGGACCCTTTAAGATTCTTTTTGGCTCTAAGACTCTGTAAGATAATAGATGCAGATTGTTTGAACCATTTTTAATGTTAGAATAGCTAGAAAACTTCCCTTTTCCTCCCTCAGTGCCTCGTCTGCTATTCACGATCAAATCCTTCTCTCTCAAAGAGCGTCCTACCTGTGCCCCTCTCTCCTTTGGGGCCTCCTTAGCTCCTACCCCTCGGTGGGTCCCATTCCCTGTCCTTCCCCTGTGCTTACGCCTTTTTCCTCATTACCACCAGTTGGAAGGAAATTTAGCTCTGAAATAACACCATCCTGCCCAGATGTTTTCTGCCTCTCTCTGAACAGATCGGCCTATCCAGTATGCCCACACAACTTTCGAGGAAGGTGTGGCTGTATTACAAGTACAAGATGCGCTACCTGAGGACAACGGTCTCTATACCTGCCTTGCTGAGAATCCTTCAGGCCGGGCATCCTGCAGTGCCAAGGTTACTGTCCAGGGTAAGGCCAATATCTGGCTCTCAAAGGCATCGTCATTCCCTTCCCTAGTAGGCAGCTTCTCTGTAGATGTATTAAAACAAGAGATCCATCTCTGTCTTAATAGGGAAGCAGCTATTAAACCTGAAGGTGAGGCGATGAATGGTAAGGCATCTTCAGGTTAAGAGTTAAGATCCTGGCATGGGAAAGAGATGCCCAAGGTCAGTCTGCTCCCTGCCTACCCTGAGGGCCTTCTTTAGGCCGGGCCATGGTCAGTAAGGACAGATGCAGAGCAAAGGGCAGATTCTGTGTTCCTTCAGAGCTTCCAGAGGGGTGAGAAGAAACAAGAAACACATAGAAAAAGTGGAATTTTAAAATACTCCTATTAGGAAAATGCACCCCCTGCGTTCTTTGGAGACGTGGGAGTCTGTGCGTGGAATGTTACACATGCTGCCTGACTCAGTGGACATGCTGATAGCTTTGCTGATCCATTTTCATTTTTCCTTATCCTTTGTCAGAAGAGATGGGAAAGAGGAAGGGGAAGAAGAAGAGACTAAGCATTTATAGAGTGCCTACTGTGTGCTAAATGCTGTTCAAATATTATGTGATCCTCACAACAACCCTGGGAGGTGGGTGTTAGTATTATTTGCATTTTATGGGTGAGGAATCCGAGGCAAACAGAGGTTAAGTGACCTGTCAAACAGATCAACCAGTGTCTGAGACCAGATTTGAACCCCGGGCTTCCTGACTCCAGGTCAGTGCTCTATCCACTGGGCCACCAAGCTGCCTCTAAATGGAGGGGGAAGAGATCACTAGGGGAGAGGGGAGGAATATATTCAGATATATTTTATATATATATCAAGCATTTACATAGCTCTTTAAGGTTTACCAAGTGGTTGTCAGATATTTCATTTTACCCTGGGAAGTGGGTACTATTATTATTTCCATTTGCAAATGGGGAAACTGAGGCAGACAGGCAAATGACTTGCTCAGGGTTACGTTGCTAATATGTTTCTGAGACAAGCTCTGAATTCAGGTCTTCCTGACTCCAAGCCCAGGGCTTTGTCCACTGCAGTACATTGTAAAAATAAAAGATCGATTATGTATTTTTAAACCCACTCACAAAGCAATGAAACAGTCTCATATGAAAACAGGCCGACAGTGCATCACTGCTGTGGGGATACAGGGCAAAGGGTCATTATAAAGGGCATCGTTTCTGAGGAGAGCTTAGGGATCACAGGTCACTCCCCTCCTCCTGCTTGCTCCCTAGATCAGTGCTTAGACAGGGTCTGGGCCATATGCCCAGTAATCTGATTACCACAGCCTTTTGGGATCTTCCCACAAGTGAACCACTTAGCCCTCTGAAAAGCCCTCGAGGCCATCATGGCCAGAACAGGGTCAGCCTGTCTCAGAGTGGGAAGCTCTGGGGTTGTGTCACTGATGGAGCCCTCAGAGAATCGTCCCTGGGTTTCAGGCCTCTCAGGTAAGATGTCTTGCCCTCCCTCGGGGTGCTGTCCTCTCCTTATTTCTTGGCCTGGCTCTCTAGGCAGTACCCAGCAGGGACCTACTTGCTCTCCTGCTTAGTTCTGCTATATACACCGCCAGAACCCTGTGAATTTGTATTCTCTGTGTGAATGTCTCTGTTCTGTCCCCATATCAGACCATGAGCTCTGAGAGGACCCAGGAAGCACCTTGATACTTCTTGGAACAACATTGTATGAGGTGGATGCTCCATCTCATGGACCCTTCATAGACCTTCCCAGTGAATGTGTGACCAAGTGTGGAAATTAAAAGAGCCTGAGGTAGATAGGTTGTAAAATCATAGCTCTAGAAAGGGAAGGGACGTTAAAAGTCATCTAGTCCCATTTTCTCATTTTGCTGATGAGGAACCAGGCGTAGTGGATAGAGGGCTATGCCTGCAGTCAGGAAGACTCATCTTCTTGAGTTCAAATCTGGCCTCAGACACATCCTAGCTGCGTGACCCTGGGTAAGTCACTTAATTCTGTGTGCCAATCAGCTGGAGAGAGTTGGACGCAACTAAAATGGCTCAGTGACACCCAGAAAAGTGACTTGCCTGAGGATGTGCAAATGCTAAAGGGAAGGATTTGAACTCCGGTCTCATGAATCCAGGTTGAGAGTTCCAGGTTCAGTGCTTCTTCCATTATACCATGCTGCCTCTGATTGATAATATATCTAACACTGGTTAAAGATGACTTATGCGTTAGAAATAGATTCAGGTCTGGAGACCGAGCCCCCATGTAATGGGCAGCGTCATTCTGAAAGGTCCCAGCGGAATAGTCCCTTTCTCAGAGAAAATAGGATTGCCCAGACATTTTTTAAAAACCCAAAAAAACTCCTCAGCTAAAAAAAAGTGCAGGCTAAAGTCAACCCTTCAATCTCCCAAGTATCTTGGGGGGGAGCACCATGCCAAAGGCGTGTCCCTCGGTGACAGGCTCTGCTGAGCCATCCTCACCTCCAACCCAGGCTACATGAGTCACCCTCCAGTTGACCTGAGTGTCATAGTGGAGAAAGCCCTAGTTGGAGTCAAAGGAATATTAGTTCAGATCTTGATTCTTCTGCTCAACTGCCCGTATGACCTTGGACAGATCACTTGCCTGAGCCTTCATTTTCTCATTTGTAAGATGACTGGAAGACCGCAATGCCCCTTTCAGGCGTAAATTGTAGTCTGTGATCCGGGGAGGCAGCGTTACAAGTGATACAGTCTGGACATCCTCCTTAATTCATCCTTCTTGAGTAATCATAGGTAGCATTTATGTATCACTTTATGTTTTGTGCTCCACATACTGATTATCCCCATTTTGAGTACTGTCAATAACCTGGAGGATGGGTATGGGGGTGGCTGGAGGGTGACTCCCAATGTTTATAGACTGTTTCAAAACTGATTCTCTGTACCCTCTAATCTACCCTGGGTCACACAGCTAGAGGGTGTCAGAGGGAGGATTTGAACTCATTTTCATTCTGCCTCCCAGTCCAATACTCAATCCACTCTACCACCTAAAGAGGAGTCTAAGCCTTTCTTTCCTATGACTCTTCCCTTTCTGCCGCTTTCTGGCTATTTTCCCCTATGGATTCAACTATTAATTTTTAGTTTGTGGTCCTACTTTCATGGCCTGTCAACAGACTCAGATTCTTGGAATCAACGATCAAGGTCATGTTGCACAAGTACCTCATTTTACAAATGGATAAACTGAGGTCAATGGAAATGAAGTTGTTTGCTGAAGATCTCACAGGTATCCCAAGCAACTATTTTAATGTAACTAGAGGAAAAGGATAAACTGTGAGCTCCCTCTCCCAGGATCAGGAGAGAGACTCTGCCTTCCCCATCCCCAGCCCCCTGTCACCTTAGAAAGGGGGCTGTTGATTGTCTTGATTCCCCTCTCCTCACTCCCCAATGCTCCCCACATGCACCCTCCTGGAAGATCAGTAGTAGTCAGAGCAGTGCAGATCTCAGCTTCGTGATTCATTAGCCTCTCCCTCACTTGTTCTGTTTCAGCCGACAGCCTAGTTAATCCCCTGCTTGTCCACAGCTGCCTGTATTTAGATTAGAGGTTTACAACTGGGCTGAGGCCCCCATTGGGCATGGGGAGTCATTGACCTTAAGGTGGAACAGTCTCCTGCTGAGTGTCCCCTAGTCCCCCCTGGTCACACGTTGCAGTTGAGGGGCAGGGGAGGGGGGTGTGCTTTTCTGCACACAGGCTTGTGCCAAGAGGTTTAAGGGAAAAGGAATCTGCCAGGGGCTGTGTTTGGATTTGCTCTGAGGACAGCTTTGGATGAGTGAAGTTCTTCCCTCCCAGCATGGGCGATTTATTGGTATGTCCAGCCCAAACAGAGCTCAGATACCATAAATGGTGAACTAAGCTGAGACAAGCAGGGCTAAGCTTGAGCTAAGCATTATTCGGGTTGTCTTTGCATGGGGTTTCAGGGGTTGGAGGTGAGGATGGCTCAGCAGAGCCTGTCACAGAAGGACATGCCTTTGGCATGGTGCCCCCCCCCCAAGATACTTGGGAGATTGAAGAGTTGACTTTAGCCTGCACTTTTTTTTTAGCTGAGGAGCTTTTGGGGGTTTTAAAAACATTTCTTGGCAATCCTATTTTCTCTGAGATGGGGGAGTAGAGTGGGGAACAGAGGGGCGGATTTTCAGGGAGGTAATGAGAAGCAGTCTGGCCACCAGAGGAGGAGGTGTTGTCTTGGACCAATCTGTTGTTTTGTTGGAAGGGTCCCTAATTGGCAATATCTTCCTCTTCAGTCCCGTTCCCTCCCTGTCCCCTAGATGTTATCAGGTTGCTACCTTTCTAGTTCACATTGGCCTCAGGCTTTTAAGTGGAGCCCAGTTTTTCCTGTTGTGGGAGGAATTATGTTTTGATTTAATAATAACTATACGACTTACCATAAGACCTCTCGGATCTCTTCTAGCTCCAGAATTTAAGATCCAGTGGGTTAAAACTCCAGTGAGTTTTATTGAACTTCTCTGCATCCCAGCTTTTTATTCTTCATTACAGGGAAAAACCTTCCTGAGTAGGGAAGGGAGGAGAAAAATTGTGGAAATGAAGGTTTTGTTAAAAATAATTAATAAAATTTGCAATAATAACAGTTTGGTGAATAGATTTCTGGACGTGGCATCAGGATAGCCAGGATTCCAATCCTATCTCAGACACACAGGAGCTCTATGACCCTGGACAAGTCACTTAACTTTGTCCCATAAAATGAGAGGATTGAACTAGATCATCCTTAAGATCCCTTGCGACTCTATTTATGATCTTAATATCAGTCTCAGAGAGCTTCCTTCTGGTGGGATCCAAGTGGACCAAGGAACATTCTTGAAAGGTAGAAAGATGGGGACACCTTGACTCCAAGATGTGAGTGTCCTCAATCCATGAATAGGAGCCAGGGCTAAGATGCTTCCCACCCAGTAGCTCTCACCACTAGATAGCGCCATTTAGTAAGACATGTTGGGTCTCTTCTCCTAAGGGAACATCACCTCCTTCTTAACCCCACCATGTGAGCTCCCCAGCCCTTAGGAAGTCCTTTCTATAGGGCCAAGCTTCTCTCAGTAAGGGAGTCCAGCAGCTCCCTTGCTCAAGTCCAGATGTGGGGAATCTTCCTCACATCTTCAGCCTATGGTTTTGTAATTCTCTGAAATTGCTGGCCCAGCACTCACTGTTCTTTTCCCTACAAGCTGTCCTCCCTTCAAATCTCGATACACCCCTTCCTCCTCGTCCTCCCCCGCCATGTTTCTGAGGTTCTAGATAGGCAGATTTTTTTTCCTTTAGGTGATTTACAGAATCATAGCCCTTAGTCACTGAGTCAGTAAATATTTACTAAGTGCTTACAATGTGCCAGACGCTGTGGTAAGCACAGAGGCATACAAAGAAAGACAGAATACATTCCCTGGTCTTGAAAAACTCACAATCTAATGACTTTAGTTGATGACTGTGGCACTAGTTAAGCTGTGGAAGGCAGCTAGATGGTACAGAGAACTGAATGCCAGTCCCAGAGTCAGGAAGGCTCATCTTCCTGAGTTCAGATCTGGCCTCAGACGCTTCCCAGCTATGTGACCCTGGGCAAGTAACTTAACCCTGTTTGCCTCAGTTTCCTGATCTGTGAAATGAGCAGAGGAGGGAACAGAAAAGCGCCTCAGTATCTTTGCCAGGAAAAACTCAAATTGAGTGATGAAGATTTGGACACAACTGAACAGCAACAACAACAAAAAATTAGCCTGAGTTCCTCAAGGCCTTGAGAGTTGTAGGAGTTAGGTCAGCAGCAATATTTAGAGGTAACTCAGGATAAGGTCAGCAGCAATATTTAGAGGTAACTCAGGATTCCATGAACAAGACTCTTCTCCCCTTCAGGAGTGGGGGTGGGGGAGAAGTGAAGGGGGGGGAATCTCAGGGCCAAACATCTGGCCAGATGATGCAAAGGTGAACTACCTTCGTTCTAGGTGAGACCCAAAGAGGATTATTATAAAGGTGTTAGTGATATAAGAAAATGTTCAGCTGTGTACCCCTTGGGGCCAAAACAGGTGGGGATTTTTCCTTGTCCTTGAATATTCGAAAATTGACCATCCTGGAAGTCACTGTTTTGTGATGGACAAATTATTTAACTGGCTAAGTATCACCAATAAATGGACTAATTCAGTGTTCCCATGTTCACATTTCTGTTCTCTATTTTAAACTATGTGTTTTGAAGGCAAGGGCTATGCCAGTCTTCTCTACATAGCAGCTTCCCCTGACCCCTCACTCCCATCAATGCCTTGCAAATAAGAAGTGCCCAGGAAACATTTGAGTAGAATATTCTCAGCCTAATGAGTCGTTTGAAAGCCTTCTGCTATTAGTAACTCTTAATAGCTATATTTTCTTTATAACAAAAACTAACAACTTTGGTCTTGAAGGCAGTCATCATCACTTTGCCTGGCTTGATAAATGACCACTCTTGAGGATCGTAGCCACCAAATAAATAACCCTGTAGTTTTGAGACAAAAGTGCCGGTACTTTCCTGCAGATCAGTAGTCCACAGTCTTCTGTTCAGCTGGCTTTAAAAATGATAAATTCAAGATATTACTGAGGCAGAGGTTCTAAATTAGAACAGAGCTTCTCTCCCCTTTTTTTATGCTCAGGCATGATGGGCATTAAGCAGAGCTGTTGGGATCCTGGGAAGCATCCAAGGGATCAGGGCACTGCTATTCTCTCCCCTCTTAGAAAAGTACAAACAGTACAGGCAGGCCATCAGAAACATGATCACTTGCTTTCTTAGGGAGTTAGCTCTCTGCGCCATATCCACTGGGCCCTTTTATATTTGTACATTCTTTCCAGTAAAGAGCAATCTAGCCATGCTTTCTTATCTTATGCAACTCTTGTCTGTGCTCACCTAAAAACCCTGTGAAGTGGGTCTATCCAGCGCGTTGGAGGCCTCCTTTTGGACCCTGACATTCACATGGGGAGCTGGTCATTTTTCTCACTCACTATATGACTGGACCACCTCTTGTAGCTTCTTTATGATTTATAATAAAGAATATCTTTGATTCTTCAGGTACAAGTGTTTTTAACTTTTTGTATATCATGGACCCCTTCTCAGAATAATATTTATAAATACATAAAATTTAATTCATAGGATTACAAAGAAGATCAGAGTTTAATGAATATAAATAGGTATTTTTTTCCATCCAAATTCACTGATCCCTTGTAACAGTTTTACAGAACAAATCCTTTGTTTTTCTTTTTGCAGGGGGGAAAGCAGGGCAATTGGGGTTAAGTGACTTGGCCAAGGTCACATGGCTAGTAAGCGTTAAGTGTCTGAGGCTGGATTTGAACTCAGGTTCTCCTGACTCCAGGGCCAGTGCTCTATTCACTGTGCCACCTTGCTGCCCCAACAATTCCTTTTTTTTAAGGGATTTGTTCTGTGAAGTTTGGATTTGGTCAAAGGGTCATACTTGAGGACCTAGAGGTCCACATGTGGCCTTGAGGCTGCAGGTTCCCCACTTTTGCCTTGGAATCTATCCATGGACTCCAAGGGCTCTATAGATCTCAGGTTAAGAAGCTCTGCTTTAGTAATATGTCAACTATGTGGAAATTAGATAAAGATTAAGATTTATAAACAAATAAGAAATGCCTCTTTACTTTTTTTCTATACCTCACCTTTATCACTATATAAACAGAAAAAAATCACACAGGACCAAGTCAAATTTCATATTTTTCTTTGTTTTATGAGTTACCATGGTGCAAGAATTCATCACGCCATGGCCAATCTACTGGTGATGTCTGTCCTCTCCTTAGCTAGCCTGGTCCTTGGAAAGCTGATAGATATTCTGAGCAGTTCACAAAGACTTTTCAGCATATTAGAAACTACCAGAGCATTTACTCCCCTGACACAGTCTTCAGGAATTTAGGGTTGAGCTGGAATAGAACCTGGTAGAGGAAGTTGTGTTTTCATAGGTTGAGAAATTCCGTTTCATCCTTATTTCAGCATTCTTACCACTTTGTCCTTTCAGTCCTGCCTATCAGAGGCTTTGTGGCCATCATCTGTTCATTTTCAGCCCTATTACATCCTGTTAACGTTTCAGTAAGAGAGCGGGGGCTTGATCCGGCTGATTCTAAGCAGGCTCCGATCTCATGGTCATACGGTACAATGATGATGATAGCAAGCATAGACTGACGTGGAAATGTGTTTTTTCATGTATAACCGATACCAGATTGCTTACCTTCTCAATAAGGGTGGCAGGGAGGGAAGAAGAGAATTTGGAACTCCACACTTTAAAAACGGATGCTAAGAACTGTTTTTGCAGATAATAGTAGCATTTATGTGTTTTAAGATTTGCAAAGCACTTTCCATATCTCACCTCATTTGACCCTCACACCAGCCCTCAGGAGGCAGGTGCTGCTTTTATATCCCCATTTTACAGATGAGGAAACTGAGGTAGACAGTGTTAAATCTTGCCTGGGGTCACACATAAGGATCCGGGGGGGGTATGATTTGAATTTGGTTCTTCCTGATTCTAAGTGCAGCGCTCCATCCACGGCTGCGTTGAGCATCCCATAACCATTATGCCCATAAACAATCCTCAACCCAGTCTGAAATAGAGTCTGATGCTTTCTCTGTCTCTTCCACCCATTGTACTTAAAGCTGCCTTTTTGCTCCTTGGAGTCTACCCTTGGATATTTTTGTGGGGTAGGAGGGTTAAAGGAATCAGAGTAAAGAAGAGATGAGTAGAAGGACAAAATTCAGGGAACTTCTCTCCAAATTCTCTCGATTAAACTCTTCAATGAAACCTTCTAATATTTTGTGATAGTGGCCATTTCTGTGAAGGATAATTGCAGCTCTGAGGGCAACTTTAATGTCAGTGGAATGATTTAAATGGATTTCTTGTTACAAAAAAAAAAGACTAGGAGAGGGGAAAAAGTACTTTAATCAAAGCGTCCTATATTAGTTTTTAAAGAAATCTTGGCGGTCTACATTATCTCCTCCCCGCCCCGAAAAAAAATAATTTTTGAAATTTTCAGATGATAGGTAAGGTTTTACAGTGTAACTCCCAGGACTGCATTGTCAGGGAAAACCCCTTATCCATGATGGTTATTATTGGTACTAACTAAAAAGTCAGTAGGAAGATCGCAACTTCTGCTTTTTTTTTTCACTTCTGAAAACCAGAATGTCAAGTCAGCCTGTACTGGTCAGAGATCTTTTCTTCTGGTCAGATGGGCAGCCTAGCAGGGCTTCTGGGTCACAAAGTCCCAGCTTCAAGTGCCGCCCCTAACATACACTATAGGACTTCAGGCGAGTCACCTGGCCTGTCGGAGCCAAAGGCAGCTCTCCAAGACTAGAAGTTATGGACATGCAGCCAGTTTGTGTTGGTAGAGGGCCTTTTTATACCAGCGTCATCCCCTCTGATGAAATCACAGATCCAAACCAGAAAAAACACCGTCTTATCCCAGAGGATAAGCTCAAATGAGAGAACATACAGAAGCGTGCTTTGCAAACTTTTATAACCTATTTGTGTCTGATGGTGGCCATCTCTAGGGTGGGGGGAAGGGCAAAGAAAAGGAAAACTATGGAATTTACATGATAACTTTAGTGTATGTTTAAAAGGAATAGCAGATTGTATACAGTAGATTTACAGTTTCATGTGCCATCATCATTTTATTATACTGTGTTATGGAAATGCTTGTTTTATTCCATAAGTTAAAAATGAAATAAGATTTTTAAAAACACTATCTAGATGTTAGAGTCTAAATACCAAGGTAGAAGATGCTTCTGAATGCATCTCTTCCAACCCCCTCATTTTGTAAATGAGTCAACTGAGGCCCAAGGGAGTAAAGGGACTTGAATAAGGTCATACAGGTAGCAAACATCAGAAGTGGGATTTGAACCAAGATCCTTTGACTCCAGAGCCTCCTTACTTACTGCACTTGCCTCCTGTAGTATTTTCTTAGTAGCAAATGTCTGCATTTCCCCCTCATTCTTTCTTTGCTGAAATCCATGTTCATGTTTTGTTTGTTTATATGAAGTTCTAGAGAGGTCTGGAATGGAGAAAAGGGATCATGGAGGCTTTTCTAAAAGGTGAAAGGGGGAAAGGAAGGCTTCTTCTTGCTTCACGGAAGCAGTTTTGCTGACACTCCAAATAGATTTTATTTAGTTAAGAGACAGGCTGTTTATTGGAAGAGGATTCTAATGCTTTCAAGGCGATTTGCAGCTTGGAGGAGTGCCTCTGGAAACAGGAGAGGGCAGGGCTGCCTTTCAGATGATGGAAAGGAGCTCTCAGGAAAATGTGACCCCTTTGGAACTTAGGAGACAGGCAAACTGGCAGGGGAGGGGGGTCCCTGGGTCTTGGAAAGAGGGACATTTTGTCTTGTCTTCACCATATTCAGATGGTGATTTGGAATAAGGTTCCTTAGGGTGGCAGAAGTAGGGAAACAATTAATCTTGTTGGTGAATTGTTATTATACATAGCCAAATAGGAGAACTTGTGTGCTCTGTGCCCGAGAAGGAAGGGATCAACAGTTACCTGAAAAAAAAATGAATTCATCTCTTCTCCCTTGTTCAGTACAGAGGTTACTATAGGACGAGGTACTTTTGAACAGGGAGTTCTGAACAAGATTTCTACAGGGAAATCTTAGGAGATGCCAGGATGATTAGGAAGAATTAGGTGAAATAAATTCTGGAGTGTTCTATCCACACCGCCATGTTTGTGAGCCAGAGCTATTGTTGAGGAGACGCTCAGGTTATGAAAGTAAGGCTGCTCTTCTCAGTTACTGTGGCACTTCCTCCCTTTCTTCTCTTACTCTCTTGTGTAATAATAACTTTGATAGTGCTATGCTGTCACAAGTGTGGTTGTCTTTCCACTGGTACTGATTGCAGCCCTTCCATTTCCACCCATACTATGACTCCTACTATGTAGATTCATAATTCTCCATAGAGGAGTGTTAGATGTAGGTAAGAATCTAATTTTAAGAGTTGCTCTTGTTCAGTTGTGTCCAATTCTTTGTGACCCTGTGGACCACAGCATGCCAGGACCTTCTGCCCTCTGCTTGGACACTTTCTGACAAGAGGGGCTCATCTTCTGCTGTCATATCTTGGGCCTTTTAATGCTGTCCGTGGGGTCTTCTTGGCCAAGACACTAGAGCGGTTCATCATTTCCTTCTCCAGTGGACCGCCTTTTGTCAGAACTCTCCACGGTGACCCATCTATCATGGGTAGCCCTGCACAATGTAACTCATAGTTTCATTGAGCTACACCAGCCCCTCCACCATGACAAGGCAGGGGTCCAGGAGGGGAATTTTAAGAATACAACCAATTAAATTAGTAGTAGTAGAGGCTCTGAGAACTTTGTGATTCTTAGCTGCCTCTGCCCGTTTTCTCTGTCACTCTGATCTCTGTCAGTTCTGGGATGGAAGAGGTCATATAAACCTAATATTAGCAGTTATCGACTATGGCCAAGTCATTCCTTATGTGTGAGGAGCTGCTCCATAGGCACTAAGGATCATGAGTCTAGACAGAACTTAAAGGTACCTCAGAAGCCAACTAGTCCAATCTTCTCTGTTTTACAAATGAGGAAACTGAGCCCCAGATATGTTAAATGTCCTCTCCAAGGTCACACTGATAGTATCAGTATCATCAGACTCTAATACCAGTGCTCTTTCTATCAGGAGCACAGCCACAACCAGGGTGGGGTAAATGGAACTTTGCTCCAGGACACTAACATCCTGTTTGGGCAAAGGAAGACATGGTAGGCTTCTTTCCCACATGGATCCACACTCAACCCAGGTGGGTAAGTTCCCTGGGCAAGGAACAGGTGAGGATAGGACCTGCTTGAGAGTATCATGAGATCACAGTTCTAGGGGATGGAGAGGTTAAATGGCCTCTGAGGCCTTTCTAGCTCCAGATCTTGGATCTGGGTTCTCACATAGAGATATAGATACACACGCACACACTCTACCCTCTCTATATGTCTTGGATCTGTGTTCTCACAGAGATATATAGATACACATATACACTATGTATCTCTCAATAGATTGTTAGCTTCTTGAGAATAGTGATAATTTTTGCCTTTCTTTCCCAAAGCTTAGCATAATGTCTGGCACATGATAGACACTCAGCATATGCTTGATGATGATGATGATAATGATGATGGTGATGATTGATGGGGATGATGATGATGGTGTTGATGGTGATGGTGATGGTGACGATGATGATGGTGATGATGATGATAGTGTGTTGATGGTGATGATGATGATGATGGTGATGATGTTGATGATGATAGTGTTGATGGTGATGATGATGATGGGGACGATGATGATGGTGTTGATGGTGATGATGATGGTGATGATGATAGTGGTGGTGTTGATGGTGATGATGAAGGTGATGATGGTGTTGATGGTGATGATGACGATGGTGGTGGTGGTGGTGGTGGTGATGATGAAGATGATGATGGTGATGATGGTGACGATGATGATGGTGATGATGATGATGAAGGGGTCTTAGAGGCTATCTAGCCTAACCCCCTCATTTCACAGAGTCAGTCAGATGGCACAGTGGGGCATTGGACCTAGAGTCAACACAATATGAGTTCAGATCCAGCCACAGACCCTTGGGCAAGTCACTTGACCTCTGTCTGCTTCAGTTTCCTCATCTATTAAGTGGGGATATTAATTACACCTATTCCCCAGAGCTGTTGAGCGGATCAAATAAAATAAAATTTTAAGCGCTTTGCACCCCTTAAAGGGTTGTTAAATATCATCATTATCATTATTATTGAAATTGGGAAAATTAAGTAATTTTACCAACAACACAGCAATCAGTGTCAAGAGGGAAGGCCTCTTGGCCAGGCACAGCCCCAGGAAAGGGACTGCATAGTTCTTGGGCAGCCCAGGAATGAGCGGTCAGTAAAGGTAGAATATTCCACGGACCTCGCCATCCACAGAAAAGGGATCTTTCCTCAGCCTCACCTTTCCATAGAGCTGGGAGAGATATATCTCTGGTCCCTGGGCCCTCCGGTGATAGGCACCAACATGTCCCAGGAAAGAAGTGCCTCTCGGTACTGTATTCAATCTAAAGATAGAGCCAGCCCCAAGATGATTAGAGATCTGGGAAGTGAATTAGCCCCAATAAATTTACCTGAGGAGTCAATATAATTAAATATAAAATGATTTTTTAATTATTAAAATTATTGCTTATTATTAAATGTAAAAATACTGTAGGCCTTTCTTCCGGAGTTTGTGGTTTATTGGCTTAGCCACTGGAAAATCCTTGATATCTCCATGCTGTGATGAAACATCAAAGTAGAGACTTTGTGTGAGAATCACTTTAATGCATCAGTTTTAAATGACCTTTTCACACGCAGTACACTCACACACACACATTCATATGTATATATTATATACATTGGATCTGAGATTTTACCACTATAAAAACTTTTTCTAGTTGCATAGGGATTCTCATCCATGCTTTCCCATCAGTCCTCCTCAGAAGATCAACCCCAACATGCTTCCTCTTAATCCTTTCATATTTGCTGTTACCACCGTCATCCTCAGGCTAGCTGCCGATTTCCCTTCATTCTCATTTTGTGAAGACCTATTTTCTTTTTCAATCACACATTTTTGACCAAGGTTCCTCCCACCCCAGGCTACCACTCTCCTATGGGTGTGGTCTCATACTATTAGAATATGAAGTTCCTTTGTGGGCCAGAAATGTATGTTTTGGTGTTCGTATCCCCAGCACTTTGTCTAGAACTTAGCACTGAAGATGCGCTTAGTAAATTCTTTCTTACTGATTCATGTAACAGAAGATCAGCTGTAGTGCATATGTAATAGTAACTTTTTTCACCACCAAGAGAGTTTGAGGGAGATATTCCCCAAAGGTCCATCCTAAGACCTCTTCTCTCTTGACACTCCCTTGACAGTATCATCTCTTCTCATGGATTTATTTATGATTTCTCTGCTGATACAAGCAGTGCCCCTTCAGTTGTAATGTCCCTTGTCATTCCAGCACCAATGGGTGTGCAATCATCCCCTCAAACTGACAGTATCACCCCCACTCCTACACCCCTATCCCACCCCTCCTTCCAGCTCACCAAATTTCCTTCCAGTTTGCCAGTTGAACCCTTGAAGTCATCTTCTCTCTCTCAATCCCTGCCTTCAATCAATTAATTGCCTACTCCTGTTGGTTCTACAATACCTCTCAAATACACGGCTGTTCCATCACCTTAATTTCCTTTGTGGTTCAGTCTTTTCATTCATCCCAAGAGCCCCAGATTCTTCTGGACCCCGTTTGGGGTTGTCTTGGCAAAGGTGCTAGAGGAGTTTGCCATTTTCTTCTCCAGCTCATTTTACAGATGAGGAAACTGAGACAAATAGGGTTAAGTGACTTGTCCAAGGTCGCATTACTAGTAAGTGTCTGAGAGTGGATTTGAACCCAAGCCTTCCTGAGCCTGGGCACTCTTCCCACAGCACCACCTAGTTACCTGGCATTCCTTATCTTCCTTCAAAAATGAGCTCAGATTCCATCTTCCTGTGAAGCCTCTGATTCTCCTAACTGACTTGAAGGATCTCCCTTCTCAAAAAATCCTAAGACACTTTGTCTGATATCTACCCTAAGTCTGTATCACATTCTCTCTCTTATTATACTTTTCTGTGTCCGTTTCATGACTCCCGACCGTAACCACCCCCCCCCCCAATAGGCTGACTCTAAGGTTCTGGAAAGCAGGGATTGGGGTGTTTTTCGTATTTGTATCCCAGATCCCTAGTTCAGTGCCTTTCCCTTAGCAGGCGTTGACCAAGTGTGTGTTCAATTGGATTAGATGGAATCGAAGGGAAAGTTCACACTCTGGGGAATTCAGCAACCCCAGAGGAAAAAGCTCTGATCCCAAATCTCCAGACACAAATAAAGGGTCTCAGGGATGCTGAATTCCAAGGCCTAACCTATCCTGCATGAGGAAAAGGAAGGAAACACTTTCCCCTTAAGATCCGAGAGAAACATCTCCTGCCTCTACAGGAGGGCGATGGGCTGGGACGTGCAGCACGAGATGCACATTTCTGGATGCGCTTCACACGCTCATTTACTTCATTAGATTTCATTTTTGTTACGAGGGTTTTGTTTTTCAATTTTCCCAGATTGGGATGGAAAGGAGCTGGAAAGGGAAGAAGATAAATGCTTGTTAATTGAGAAAATGGATAATTTTTAAAATCCTAGAGAAGGAAAGGATTGAGTTGGATCATTGTTAGGGATTCATGAGAAGGGCATCCAGATTTTTCTTCTTTGTTATCATTAATTTAGCATGTATTAATATATGTTTCAAAAAGAATCAGAAAGTGAGCTCTCCATGTGAAACTGTGAGCTTCTGTTTTGTGCAGGTTTTTTAAGGACATGTAAAATTTAGTCTGATAACAGCAAAGTTGCTCTGCTTGTCTGTGTCCTCTGGAACTTCCTTTTGTTCTTTTTCTGGGTATTTTTAATTGTTTTCCTTGATTCTTGGTGCTTTTTAAAAAGTTGCTCTGACTCTCCACCAGCTTTTCTGACCCCCTTCCCTAAAATAGAAGCCTTCCTTCCTAACAGATAAGTGCGGTGACTAAAGCAAATTCAGATGCTGGCCGTTACTGAAAGCCACGTCTCATAAATATGCTTTCGGTGACATCTGACAAATATTTACCTCCTTTACAAAAGTCATTAAGTGCTTTATAAACCTTAAAGCACTTTGTAAAGCCCGTGCCTAGAACTCTCCCCCTCCTCGCCTCCTCCTGGTCTCCCTGGCATCTGTCAAGCCTCAGCTAAAGTCCCACCTGCTAGGGAAGGGCTTTCCTGACTCCCCTTAAGGACAGTGCCTTCCCTCTGCCGGTAATCGCCAGGCTGTCCTGTCTGTATCTCGTTCGTGCACAGTTGTCTGTCTTCATGTTGTCTCCCCCGTAAGCTTCTTGAGAGCAGGAACTGTTATTTTCTATCCCAGCATTAGCACAATGCTTTATGCTTAGTAGGTACTTAATAAATACTAGCTGATGAAAGCATTTTTATTTTTTTCCTTTATTTTATTTTATTGCTTTTTTGGAGGACGGAAGGCAGGGCAATTGGGGTTAAGTGACTTGCCCAAGGTCACAAGGATAGTTTTGTGTTAAGTGTCTGAGGCTGGATTTGAACTCAGGTCCTCCCGACTTCAGGGCCGGTGCTCTATTCACTGTGCCACATAGCCATCCCTGAAAGCATTTTAAAAATGTGACTATTGTTTATTACTATATGAAATGCAGCATATGGAGCCATGGGCAAGATAATAAAGACAAGACCAGGCAAGAGCGGCCTCTGTCCTTACATAATTTATAGTTCAACTCGGGGTTTTTTAACCAAAGGGCTATGAATTGTTCTTTTAAAAAATGGATGTCCTTTGTAATGTTTTGTGTATTATTGTATACATCTGAAAACGTGCTTTCGAGGAGTCTGCAGGCTTCCCCAGACTGCTGAAAGGTCCATGACTCAAATAAATGTGAAGAGCCCCTGATCTAACAGATAGTCCTCAGCATCCAGAACAGGGAAAAGCAGCTTCTGGAGGAAAAGGGCAGAGCCCTTGTCTTTCAAGTCACAGCAAACATCAGCCAGGGGGCGGACACAGTTTTCAGGGGCTTTATGTAGGGACGAAAGAAGAGGAATAGAAGAATGTACATTAGTAAAGACAGATAGAAAAGACATCAGTCCTGGGGGCTGCTGGGACTGCTGGAGTGAACACTAGTGGTCACTGCGTCTCATACTTTGGGAAACATATAGCAAAATAGGGCCTTTTTTTTTTTTACATCTGATACCAGTTTGTTATAAAAATGATCCTTCCCTAGCCATAATAGCATGTTTTCTGTCAGATATGAATTGATTGAGAACCTCTTTGAATAATTTCTGGTGGTTCAGAATACTGGGAATAAGAAACTGGCTCAGAAGGGACAGGGAGAGAACTCAAGAATGTGCCTACATATGCATATTCTGTGTCCTTCATTCCCCTCTGCCCTGTTTTCTCCCTTCCCCCTCCTCCCTTCCCTTCTTTCTCTCCCTATCCCTTCTTCTCTCTATTTCACTCTCCCAGTGTCAAGACAAAAGCTTCAGAGCAGAGAAGCATGGCTCATGATTCCACAGCAGATTACCCACGACAGGTTCTTTTGCAAATTTTGCAGGGTTTTCTTCCCCTCCTAGAACTTCACACTATTTACTGAGTCTTGACTCTTTTTATCCAAAATCTGAGGGGAACACAGGAAACAGGGTTTTGGCATTTACTCATTGTGTGACTTCTCTGACTCTCACTTTTCTCATCTGCAAAGTGGTGGTGATATTGCTTAATCTGCCTACCTCATGGGGTTGTTATGATGAAAGTGCTATGTAGGATTTAAAGCCCGATGTGAAGTAGTCTTCAAGATGGGGCATAAATGCCTAAGAGAGACCCAAAATGACATGCCAGATCTAAGAAGAGACCATTTGCCATTGTGGGTTGTAATCGGAAGGAAAGTTTCAGAGTAGAGCTCATTTGAGTTGGGTTTGTGTAGGATTATTTTAACTCACAAATACAGGGAACCAAAGAACATTTCAGGTATAAGGAAAAAAATGTACAAAAGCATGAGAGCATCAGTACAGCCTAGTGAATGAAGAGCTGGCCTTGAAACTAGGAAGACATAAGTCCAAGGTCCACCTCCGACACATACTGGCTGTGTGATCTTATGCAAATCACTTAGTCTCTTATTACTCTAGGCAACTCTCTAAGTCTAAGACCATCATTTGCAGACAAGGTGCCAGGATGCATTGGCAAAGAGAGTTTCCTCACCTAGGAGTTCCTTATGCCAATGAAATCATAGTTCTAGTCCCTATCTCTATCAATAAAATTATGGAGGTATAGTAGACTGACAAATGACCTAGCTCATGGGAGCATAGAATAGTAGATTGGTATCTAATAATAAAGAGCCTTGAATGCTAGGCTAAGGAATTTGAACTTCATTCAGTAGGATGGTAGGGAGCCATGGAAGACATTTGAGTAGAAGAGCAATATAACCAGATAACTATATAAAGTATGCAAGTAGTTGCATATCCTCTAGATACCTGAGGGCAATGTCAGTGGTCTATCCATGACGGAATGCTCGGGAGAATGGAGACTATTGTAATCTGTATGCTGTTTTTCAGAGACTCATGTTGAAGACTCCTGGATGAGAGGAGGAAGTTGCTTTTTTAAAATATTCATTTTCATTCTTTTCATTTTCCAGTCAATGCCTCTCACTTAGTTGAATGTTTACATTTTGTGATTAATGTCTCTATGACTGCTTGGGTTGCTTCTGGTTACATTTGTACTCTTAGGAGATTTGATGGGTCATGGTGTATGGTGTGTAGTATGTGACACAGATGGGAAAGCAGTTAGAAGTGTAGAAGGCAAAGAAAAGAGAGGGTAATTTGGAGATGTTGATAGGAAGAAGTATTTCTTCCTCTGGTTTAGGTGGCTGTGATCGAGGTACTTTACCGTGCACAGTCCAAGAAGATTGTATTTCATATTGCTCTCTGAGCATTATAGTGGGTGTTGCTTTGATCCTGGGATGGTGTCATCAGAACGTTTGTTCATTTTGTACCTTGCAGGCAGTTCTTCCCATTCCTTTATTTTGGAAAGAAAACCAGTTTGGTAGCTGGCTCAGCTTCAACCTTGTAAAATTCATACCAACCCCAAGATTGGAGCCATACGGTACTCTCCGTATTCTTGTCTGGGAGGAAAACAAAACCAAATTGGGAAAATAAATTCCATTGCATTCAAGCAGCATGTATTCCATTATCATTACACACCAGGCATCATGTTGAGGGTGCAAAGACCAGAAATAAAATAACTGAAGAAGCTTTTATTTGACTAAAATCTCAGCTTTCTGTGTACCTTATCTGATCAGAATCTCACAACTCTATGAAGTAGATGTCACAAATATCATTATCCCCATTATGTAGATTAATAAATGCAGGCACAGAATGGTTATGTGACTTGCCTATGGTCAAACAGCTTATAGAGGACTCGATACCATTTCTTACTAACTCTGTGTCCATCGGTCCATTCATTATGTTGCTTCCAATTCAGGAAGCTAGTGTTTAAAAGTGTGTAGGTGTACTGTGCACGACTTTTTTAAAATTTGGGCTCAGCAACAATATGTTAACTCAATGTGTTTATAGAATATCACAGGGCATAGTTTACAGATTATCCTTCTCTCCCTCTCCACAGTAAGTTCTGGTCCCTGAAAATGTTCCATGGCTTCTTGGTGATTACCCTTTGTGCAAGTAGCTAGCCTACTGATGTAGGAAAGAAACAAATTAGAGGAACTTTTAATATGTTCTAAAGCCAAATGAATTCATAGCCAAGAAAATTGCAACTGAGGGACCTTGTGGTCTAAGATACAGAGATGTGGAGATATGAAGCCAGGAGCAAACAGAGAAACTAATACATTCAAGGTCAAGATGATGGGAAAAGCAGAGAGAAATGAGAACAAAGCCTGCTTATACATCACTATTATGAGAAAGGAGGAGGTTGGCTTGTGATGTGTTTGTTACAGTTTAGACCAGGCATACAAGCAGATTCTAGCTTTTGCCTTTTGCTTCCTTGGATGGAATGAAGAATAAAGAGGTCTATTTTGCTGTTGCATTGTACCATGTACTGATCAGTAGTGCTGCTCAATTTAAGCTGTTTTTCCTGGATACGTGAAGGATTTTTAATGCAGAAACTCTGGGGCTTGGTTACTGCACTTCTGCGTGAGTTAAACTTGGGGTTCCTCTTTAATGGTGTCTTGTGGATTCTTTCAAGCTGTACTTTGCCTTTATTGTACTCCAATATATCTTGGGGTGAGGGAGAAATCATGCAAATGTAGCAAGGAGATATTGTTGGTCTCTGTTGAAGACACTCACACCTACTGGAATTTCAGGCAAATGGGATGGAAGCCCTTTTCTAAAGGTGGAAATTATTAAAGGACCATTCCTGCTTTGGGATTATATGAAAACCGGTCTGTTAGCAAAAAGGGATTCTTAAAGAACAACAATATTTGTAAAGAGTCAGCTTGAAATATTCTAGATCCCTTGCCTTTGTGATCTTGAGAGTCATTTTACCCAGGTTTTCTCACTTGTAAAATAAGTATATGGATATTGATGACCTCTAAAGTCTAAGTTCCAAAAATGATTCAGTGACCCATCCATTCCATGCCCAGGGCGGGTAGATTCACTGAAAGCACCTTTTATTCGAGCCCAGGATTTTAGCTCTGCGTATGTCTTCATGGTTAAGTATATTTCCATTTATGTAGCACATTGTTAGATTCCATTTTCTGATTCATTCTGCAACTCTATTCTGTTGTATAGGCAAGTTTAGCTGACTAAGATTTATTGTCGTTGGCTTTTTCTGTTGTCTTCATACTGTGTTACTTTTAAAAAATCATCACTATGCTCCTTGGATTTGTTTTGCTTGAAACTATGCTCTACCTTCATTTGCCATTACATTCATATAGCACACACATCCTCCCTACCTAGCCCAGACCAGGATTTCTTGATTCTGCTTTTGCTAGTATTTTTATTATTATTATTTTAGCTATTTCCTTTAGAAATAGGCCTTTAACCATCTCCTCACCATTTCGATCTGTGGTGAAGAGGTACTGATATACTTTTTCTCCTTCTCACTTCTTCTCTCCCCATCGTCTACCTGATATCTCTTTAAGCATTTCTCTCTTTAGTCTCTCTCTGTCCCTTAGGCAAGGGTGAACTTTTAAAAGACTTTGTCTCTTTCATTGAGCAAATAAACACAGATTTATCATTTGTTCTACCTGGATTTCATTATCTTTATTAAATTTCTTTTGTTTGATGAATTTGCAAATTAGTTGCCCTCTTCTTCTCTGATTTCACTACTCGTACAATTTTAATCCTTATATCCATCTCTTTTCATGAATTATTATGCTGAGTTTGCTTTCCTACCACTTCTCAAACAAAGGTCTTAGGACCATAGATTCACAGCTCTAAGGGACCTGAGAAGCTTTTGAGTCCAACCCCCTCATTTTACAGGAGAGGAAAGCCAGCCTCAGAGAGGTTGTGACTCTTGCCCAAGGACATACGGTTGATAAAAGTGTGAGGCAGAATTTGAACTCAGGTCAACCAACTCCTAATCCAGTGTTCCTTTCCACTGTACTGTGGTGATAAATAGTCCTGCTCAATTCAGACATTTTCCCCCCTTGATATGTGATTAATGCTGAAGCTCTGGAACTTGGTCATTGCATTTGTCAGTGCGTTAAACTTTGGGTTCCTCTTTGATGATATTTTATACGTTCTGTCGAATTACACTTTGCCTTCTTTCAATTATGTGGGCAATATTCTTGTATGATTTCCTGAAATATAGTATTAGGGTTTAACTGTTTTAACTTGTTAATTTTTTTTAGCTTTGTTTTCAAAATAATTTAGTTTTCAGAGACCTCAAATGTTCCTTCCTTTTTGTTTTAATTTTTTTTCCTTATACTAGTCTATATTTCTATGTTCTGGTTCTTTCAGTTGTTTTCCTTTTTAAAAAAATTATTGATAACTTTCTTTTATCATGCTATAATTTCTGAACAAACTCCCCTCTTCTATCCAATGAACCATTTTTTCTTATAATTTTTTAAAAGTTAGTTTAGCAAAAGTAACCAATCTATCAACCAAGTCTGATATGTGTGACAGTATATGTGCTATGTTCCATATTCCATATTCCTAATCCCTTACCCTTCCAATTGAAGGAGGGATTTACATTTGTTTTATCTCTCCTCTAGCTGCTAATGTTCTGCTTCATGCAGCTTCTTCTTCTCCTCCTCCTCCTCCTCTTCATCCTCCTTCTTCTTCTCTTCCTCCTCCTCTTCCTCCTCCTCTTCCTCCTCCTCCTCCTCCTCCTTCTTCTTCTTCTTCTTTTTCTTTTTCTTCTTCTTCTTCTTCTTCTTCTTCTTCTTCTTCCTCTCCGTCTTCTTTTTTGGTGGGGGTGTTTTAAATTTCTATTATATACATTTTTTTCATGATGCTGATGACTTCACTCTGTATCGGTCCATTGAAGTCTCCTCATTCTTCTCATAATCTTCATACCGATAGTTGCTGAAGGTGTAGTTATAGTCAAGCATATGAATGCAACCCAGTTTATCTAGCCTTTCCTCAGCTCCCTTGTAGCTACCTTCTTCCAATTCTTCCCTCCCACAGAAAGTATGACAGTGAATCTGGTGTGAGCAGGACCTCTCTAGACTTGATCTCTCCTCTCCAGCATGTGTTTTTGATCAGGTTGAGGGGTGTTTTGTGCAATTTTCCAGTGTCCGTTTTAGACTGTCCTTTTCTTTGAGTCTTTAAATTCTTCTTCAAGAACTTTTGTTATTTTTTCCCCTCCTTTAAGCCATCATTGAGCTTTTCAAATCTATGAGATTATTTCCAGTTTATTCTAAATATCACTTATTATCAGTTATTTTCATGTTGCTTCCCTCATTAGACTATGAGCTCCTTGAGGGAAGGTCTGTTTCTGCCTCTCTTGGTATCCTCAGGGCTTCTTAAACAGGCCCCAGCACTGATAGATACGTGTCGATGTGACTGGACATGGTGGTGTTTTCTTCTCATTTCTAACTGCAATCACAACATCATCCCTCTCTTCTGGACTCTTCATCTCATTTTGATCCTGGGACATTTATTCCTTATATGGAAACCTTTTGGATTTAGAGGGGTTTTTTTTCAACCTCTGCCATTTTTTCTGCAACACTGTCCTTGTGATGAATTTTTTTCCTTTTCTCTTCTTTTTGTTGTTGTTGCTTTATTTTATTTAGGGCACAATATGTAGTAAGTGCATAATAAGTGTTTGTTGACTGATAGGTTGTTAAATTTATTGCCCTTTTAATGTGTTGATGGCTAGTTGGGCTTAGATATGACCACTTCACAGTCTGCTAGAAATCCCTACGTGGGTCAAAGTGAGGTACTGAGGTGATAGCAATAGGAATGGGGAGGGGGTAGGGGGGGTAGAATAGATCCAGTAGTGATTACAGAGGGAGAAGTGACAGGACTTTTTGACTGATTTATATGGAAGATAAGATTGAAAGAACAATTCAAGATTTGGGACATGTCTACTACCGATTTTGGACATGGGTTGAATGCTGGTGCCAGTGATATAAAATAGAGAAGTCAGAAGAAGGAACCGTAGTTGGGTGGTACAATGAATTTGATTCTGAACATGTTCAGTTTGAAATGCTGGTGGGACATCCTGGCAGGTGTGTTGTTTAGGACAGTTTGTAATGGAGGCCTAGAGAGAGGTCAGGGCTGGAGATAGACAAACTGGGAGTTGTATGTGTCAAACTGAAAGTTGGAGCTATGGGAGTGAATGAGGCTGCTGATCTCCAGGAAGTTTTGCCTGCTTAGATTGGCCCCAATGTGATCTTCATCCCGCGACCCCCGAGCACACACAGACGCTATTTGTGCAATACGTTTTTGTACATGTTACTCTGTTGCTTTGTGAATATTCTTAAATCTGTTTCCTATGTGTGTCTTATCTCCCCCGTTAGACTGGGAAAAGTTTCAATTAAACATAATCCATGCCTCATATAATTGGCTACAGACTACCAATGAGTGCGTGACAATTAGACTGGGAACTACCACAGGGCATGAGTGATATCTCCTTCCATCTCTGTATCTTTTCTGTGTACTGAGCTCTGAACATAGTAGGTGGTCAGTCATTGTTGTTTGAACAGAGAGAGAGGGGAGAGAGAGAGAGAGAGAGAGAGAGAGAAGAGAGAGAGAAAGGGAGAGGGGGAGGGAAAGGGAGAGGAAAAATGAGAGAGAGAGAGGGAGAGGGAGAGGGGGAGGAGAAGGGGGACAGGGAGAAAGAGAGAGAAAGGGAGGGAGGGAGAAGGAGAGGGAGAGAGATAATTTTTAAAAAAATCCTTTCTTGGAAAAACATCAACAGAGGTTCTGTTTTGCCAGCACCACGACCCAGAACACCAACTGATAAGATCATCTTTTCTTTTTTATCCTGAGCCTGTAAATCAAGGATGCTCAGATTTCCCAAAGAAAGACCCTTTCTTTCTTAGGAAAGAGGACTCAGAAGCAGCAGCCATTCCAAAAGCAGAAAGACACGCTGTTGTGGGAAAAATCTGGGATGTATATATATATTTAGTCTGGCCCAGTCTGGGTCCAGCTCTGAGCTTTTTCCTGCATCCCCAGCATAATGTTCAAACTATTTGTACTTTTCCAGGCCATACTTTGCCCTCTCTGGATGAATGTTTCAAGGTCCTCTGTTCGGTCCCTCTGGGCTTTTCTTGCCTGGGTCCCTTATGCTCCCTCTCTTTTCTACTTGCCTCCTCCTTCTAAGATAGGACCCCTCTGTGGCATGTAGAAGCCAAATATCCACAGGATCATGAGTTTATCAATCAGTAAACATTGATTAAGTACCTGTTATGTTCTAAGCACTATGTTACATGCTGGGCATATAATCTAACGGATTAGAACTGGAAAGGACATGAGTTCATCTAATGCAACCTTCTCTTTATATCAGATCAGAAATATGAGGCCGAGAAAATGACTTGACCAAGGTCACACAGGTAGTTAATGTCAAAGCCATGATTGGGACTCAGGTCCTCTAACTCCAGATACATTCAAACACACATTTCCAACCAGAAAACACAATCTCTGGCAAAAATGAAACTCCATGGGCAAACAGTAGGAAAACAAAGCAAAACCCACCTCACTCTAGTTCATCTGGTGGAACTTTAAGTCTCTTGTTCTCAACTGCTGGAAGATTCTCCTTCATCAAGATTGGAAGCATTCTTACTCTGTTATTGCCAAATCCAGGGATGCTTTCCATCCTTAGTAGACTGAATTGAAATTCCTAGTCTGGAAGATATGTGTGGAGGGTGTGTGTGTGTGTGTATGTGTGTGTGTGTGTGTGTGTGTGTGTGTTTGAGACAGACAGATGGAGGGAGGGGGAGAGTGAGAGAGAGAGAGAGAGAGAAAGAGAGAGAGAGAGAAACAAATACAGAGACACAGAGACAGAGGAGGGAGAGAGAAAGAGAGGAGAGAAAGAAAGAGGAAAGGGAGAGAGAGAGAGAAGGAAAGAGGGAGAGACAAAGACAGAGACAGAGGACAGAGACAGAGAGGAGTGAGAGAGAAAGAGAGAGAGAGAAAGGGAGGAGAGGGGGAGAGGGGGGCAGAGAGCCAAGAAGACCTACTTCCAGGTCCTTCAACAAGGTCCTTCAACAAGGTTTTGTGACCTTGAGCAAATCACTTAAATCTCTCAGGGCCTTCAGTGCCCCAATTATGAAATTGCAAAGGAGTTGCTGATCAGCATTGGTAGAGGGAGATTCCTCACCAGGAGTTCCTTACACTGCTGAAATCATGCCAGAACCACATCCTCCTTCTTCAAGAACATAGCTGTCAGTCAGATACTCTCCAGCCCAGCTTTGTGAGAAACATGCTCCCTAGGTGAGGAGTTAAGAATTTCAGTTTCATCAAGAGTACATTCTTGGTTGGCCATACCACATAAAAGACCTGAGAAGTAATCCTAATCCTCACATCCTTCATTTTTTACTTTGGAATGCATGAAAGACACATGGTCTCCTTCACTTGCCACCCCCCCCCTCCACCCACAGCTCAGTCCTGACCCTGTTTCATCTTGCTCATTTGCTAGTGGTCTGGGGAAAAGAGGTTGCCCCCAATCAATCAATCAATCAATAACCATAGATTAAGTGCTTACTGTATGCCAAGCTAAGCCTAAATAATCCGCTGGCAGAACCAAAGACAGTAACCAATATTTAACCATATTTTGTTCCATATGACCCTCTTGAGAGAAACCGGGTTAATTTAAAGAGAACTGAATGCTCTAATGGATCGGATTTTATGATTCTGTGTCTCAGCCCCACAGAAAAGTTAATAAAGATAGTGGAATCTTCATGTCCAAACTCAAATCTCTGAGAACAGGTTCATCCCTGGACGTTTGCTAGACGTCTCCAGCCTGACCTGACTTCTCAGGCTCGTGTCTACTGGACATTTACAACTTGATCTCAGCTCTCGCTGCTGAGAAGTAGCAGTGTGGTATAATTAATGGTGAACTAACCTTGCAGTCAGGAAAATCTGGGTTCAGGTCGTGTTTCTTGGCTCTCTCTAGTCAACTAGTGTGAACACAAGCAAGTTACTTAACCTCTGGTGTTCCCAGAAACTGTTCCAAGACTGCAAGTTTAAAAGGAGTCACTCATCTGCCCAAGTGTACACCCCAGTGTACACACCTTGAAATCCCAAATTTAGACCAGAACCAAGTTCCCAGCAGCGCCTCCTGCTCATTCAGCCCACAGGCCCCTCTGACGAATGTCTTTGAATAGTGCGACATTCTCCGAGTTACCTGGGTTCAGTTGTCCAGTTTATCTGGTCCTTCACTTTTCCAGCCATATGTAATCAATCAGTGGCATAAAAATCAAATTCAAGCAGGGCCACTAAACCGTATATGAGTCCCTGCAGGTTACAGATTAACTTGAGAATCTACCTATTGATGGTGTCTATGTTCGATTATATTTTTACTTATTTTGTTAAATATTTTCCAGTTGCATTTTAATCTGAGACAGCTTGTGGTACAGATAAGGTGCTGCAGATACTTCAGATACTTACTAGCTGTGTGACCCTGGGCAAGTCACTTAACCCTGTTTGCCTCAGTTTCCTCGTCTGTAAAATGAACTGCAGAAGGAAATGGCAAACCATTCTAGTATCTATCTTTGCAAAGAAAATCCCAAATGGGATCACAAAGAATCAGACATGTCTGAAAACCAAACAGGTTTGACACCTCTGTAATAGGGCACTTTACATTTCTTCACACTTTTTTTGGCTTGAGACTGTTGTCAACACCCATTGTTTCCTGAGTCTTTCTACTGGGCCGGGCAAAAGCTCACAGGACTTGGGGTTAGGGTGGCTGGGTTTGAATCTTGCCTGCTGGACGTTGATCAAACCACTCTGGGCCTAAGGTTCTCAATCAGTAAAATAAAAGAGCTGAACTAAATTATCTCAGGCTCCTTCCAGCTAGACGTTGAAGACCCTATGATCCTGCAACTGGGAATCAGACAAGGACAAGGGGAATTTATGAAGTCTCGATTCTTTAGGGTTATAGCGTAATCCTGAGAGAAAGACCTCTGGTAGATCTATGAGGAGACTGGCTGATTTCATTCCTTCTTGGTTTTCCATCTCTGGAGGGAAACATTTGCAGTGGTCATGCAGAGCAGTGAAAAATCCTTTCTGCTTGGCTCTGAAAGGGACTATGCAGTTTTGAGATTTGGAGGTTGTTTGGGGGATTTTTTTGAAACTTCAGCTTTTGCTCTGATGATGGTGTTTGGCCAAGGCTGGTATTAAGCCTTTCCTGAGCACATAGCAACTAATAGATTTTATATTAGCTGCAGAGGGCCGGCAAAATGAAGGGTGGCATACAGACAATTAGTTATTGATGCAAGCAGTGTGGAAATGTTAATGTGCACCGATATGTGCTTCTCCTAGGTAAGCAGTGAGTTCAGATTAGGAGAGAGCAAATTAATAAGACATCCCAGCACAAGGGCTTCACTAAGGGAAGAGGGGGTATCTGGCTGAGACCTGTCTGTCCAGTCAGTAGTTTTTAGTATCACCTGGTGGAGAGGGACATTTGAAGCTAAAGCAAAGGAGACACAGGTTGGTATCTGAGCAGTAACTGTTCGCTCATTTTATGGAAGGGGAGTCTGGGTAAGAGCTTCTGATAATGTGAGGTCCTTACTGTGCCCCAAACCCAGAAATGAGAGCTGTGATACGTTTGGCACTTCCCTGAATCTTGGGACTCTGGCTAAGACAGAGAGAGACTGGAACAGAGAGTGCTTTGGGGAGGCAAAAAAATTAAAAAATTAGAAAAAAAAAAAACATGTTGTCCTTACAGTATTTTCAATCTGAGCTGAGACAGGAAATTCCACAAATCTCCTGGGGCAGCTGGCTTCCCTAGCCACTCAGGCCCAATCAATCAAGGAAATTGAGTTTATTAATTATAATATGTGAGCCTTCATATCCACGCTATTAGGGTTCCTGAATCAGACTTGGCCTTCCCCTTAGGGCAACAAGGCAAGAACCTGGAAGAGGGGAGAAGCATAGTGGGCCTCTGGAGGCTTTCTTTACTTAGTGGCCTGGAGTGCTGGGGATATAACCCCCGTCATTCTGGGAATGGCATCCCAACTTCCGCTCCATCTTTGATATATCAAGCCCTCTGGAATCATTTCTCTTTAAATTACAAGGAAAATAGCCAGAGGAAATTGTCCTCTGATCAAGTCTTCATCTTGTGCGTGGTCCAAAACCTTGGTTGTTTTACTAGGAGACCCCAATTACAGAAATTTAATTCAGTTTTTACATTTGGATCTTGACCTTTACAGCACAGACTTGAATTTCTATAATGCAACATGTAAATTTATGGAAATCGATGTCTAAATCCTGGGAGTTACTAATGAATATCCAATTACTGAGATATAGAATAGCTTAAGCCCCACAAGGTTGAGCTTCTTGGTGGACAAAATGATAGGACAGAGGCTGAGTTCTAGTCCTAACCTCCCTGCTGATATTTCTGGCAATGTCCATTCCTACCCCCAGGTCAAAAAAAACCTTCTTTGGGGGTGGTTAGGGGACAGCAGTGAATAGAGCCCAGGCCCTGGAGTCAGGAGGGAGGACCTGAATTCAAATCCAGCCTCAGACACTTAACACTTACTAGCCACGTAACCTTGGGCAAGTCACTTAACCCCAACTGCCCTCCCTTCCACCCTCCAAAAAAAAAGCAACAAAAAAAACCTTCTTTGCACAGAGTGATGTGTACACTGACTGTCCCTTCAACACAAAAAGAAAATTATATATGTGTTGCTGTATATAAGTGTGAACTTCGCAGTGTTCGTTAATCCCTTTGCCTCAGTTACTTCTTCAGTTTAAGAGACAGATTCAGAAGAACAATTACCTTGAACTTGGTTTTCTTCATTGGTTTCTGAGACAGAGTAAAATGTTGGCTCTCATGACCAGAGAGCCATTTGAGAAGTTGTAATAGTGACCCAGAGTGTAGCTGTCTGCCCTGGACTTTGAAACCCTGAAATCACCTGAAGAGGTTGAATGACACCATTCTTCCCCTTAAAGCTCTCTGGAGGAACCAGATTCCTGGAAGAGTCAGGGCTCCAAAGAGAGACCATTGCTTCCCATCTTGTCCACTTCTCAATTTCTAGACAGGAATGCTGTTATCTCAGAAAGGTCAGAGTGGATCATGTCTTTCTCTTAAGCATCTCTAGGAGATCTCCAAGGAGACCTGTGGCACTGTGGTTTCTCTACGGTGCTGGCTCTTAATCAGCTTCATCAAAGAATGACTTATGTTCTCTTGCCTCCTGTACAGAAAAGAAGACCAGTAAAGAAACTGATTTCTCCACATCTGTGGTCACTGGCGGCTCATCCCCACCTGTCTTCCTGAAAGGTCTCTCTGACCTCGAGGTCATGGATGGAAGCCAAGTCATCATGACAGTCCAAATATCAGGTCTGTTACTGTGAGCCAGCTTATCTCTGACTCCTGGATGTTTGGGGAGTTGGGGATATGGAGAGAAGCTGTACTATAAATCAGGAACAGCTTTTCCTAGGATGTTTGTATGCTCGGCCACTGCTGGTATATCTCAGAGACAGCAAGAACTTAGAGTCATGAGGAAAACCAGCACTAGTTCATGATTATATAAACGTCTTTGGCTTTTGCTTGGCTGCCTCCATGATCTCATTGGGGGGAAATTGCTACCACCAGCCCCCTACCCACCCGTCCTTAAATGCAGCCCTTAGTCCAGCGGTTCTTAACCTGTGGGTTATGTTCAATTTGTAACAATGAAAATACATCCTGCAGATCAGATAGATTCATAACAGTAGCAAAATTACAGTTACAAAGTAATAATGAATATAATTTTATGGTTGGGGGGTCACCACAACATGAGGAACTACATTAAAAGATTGTGGCATTAGGAAAGTTGAGAACCACTGTGTCCTTTCCTGACTTAGAAGATCAGCCCTAAATGCTAGAAGCCATCCTCTGATTCTTTTAATATCTAGGGACCATTTGGGGGGAAATTTTTAAAACTTACTAACAACCCCAAAATAGCATTTCCATACAATTAGAAGAATTCAGAAAAATGCTTCTATATAGAAACCAGAAATCTTCATTTCCTGCTTCTTGCTTTAAAAAAAATGTTATATGTGTGTCAGTACAATGACTTAAAAATATAAATGACTGGGGCAACTAGGTGACTCAGGGAATAGAGCACTGGCCCTAGAGTCAGGAGGACTTGAGTTCAAATCCAGCCTCAGACACTTAACAATAGCTGTGTGACCTTGGGCAAGTCACTTTACCCCCATTGCCTTGCCTTTCCCCTTCCAAAAAAAATGCAAATGACGTCCACTTTAAATTCTGTACTCTTAACACAATGGGATTACTTTTTCCTCCAGTAAACACTCCATTTAGTACCAATGACAAGAATATCAATCTTGTACTATCAAAGAAATACATTAAAAGACTTTTCTTTTTTAAGTAGCAAGATGACACAGTGAATTTTCCTCATTCCTCTTTGGCCATGTGATTCAGTGCCCGAGTTTTAATTGAGACATGCTGAATTTTTAAATGAAAATCAGGAGTAGGGAAGAGATGAAGGGGGAAAAGATAGGCGTTAGGAAAGAAGGAATGGGAAAACATAAGGGGGATTGGCACACATTTTACAACTGCATGGTTTTTGAAATTTTGTTACAAACTCGGATAAAGAACTTTCTGAATTTTCCTGATGTGAGGTAGAAGACAAGGAGGGAGAAAAAAAAAGGAGAGTATGAGAAAGAATCTCAATTTTCATATCTAAATGTTAAAGAAAGGAGATAGGACATGGATTATTCTCAAGCAAGGACAAAAAAGGCACCAATATCCATTCATTGTCTAATATTATTGGGCTAACTCTGAGTCTGAGAGGGAGGAGGGGGTGAGATTCAGGGCACTTTTAAACAGTTCTTGGGTGATGGGAGAAGGAAGAACCCCTGGCTTCTGCTGGCTTTCGGTGGCCAAACACAGATCCAGCAGCCCCCATTGGGGGATCCCATTGGGTAAGGAGCTCCAAGCAGCTGTGCCATTCTGTGTGCAGACTGGTCTTTGTGCTGGGGTGGGGCGGGGGGGAGAGAGTCAAGGACATTACCCTGGTTTTGTAGTTTCTCGTGGATAGGGATAGGAATACAGTTGACCTGCTTGTGAGACTTTTCTGTAGAGGTTTTTAGACGGTATCTACTCACTCTGGGATAACTTACCGTTCAGAGTAAGACTTTGCCTTCCCTGTGTGGACTGAGGGCATCCTTTGTTGCCCTTGCTAAACCTTATTAATTCAAGAAACAGGTGCCAGACACTGTCTTTGTACAGTATTTGGTGTTAGGGCACCAAGGATGTTTGGATAAGACAGGTCCCTACCTTCTTGGTGCTTATAATTGAGTAAGTGGCAGCACACAAACATAGGTGATAATAATTTGTAGCACTTTATAGAGTGCTTTAAGGTTTGCTAAACTATGTGTGTGTATACATAAATACATTTTATATATACTTGTATGTATATATATATACATACATTCATATAAAATCTCATTTGACCCTCACAACTCTGTAAGACAGATGCTATGATTATTGCCACTTTTATAGATAAGGACACTGAGGCTGAGAGAGGTCAGTAACTTACATAGGGGCCACACAGCTAGTGTCTGAGGCAGGATTCCAACTCAGGGCTTCCTGAATCCAAGTGCAGTGCTCCATAAGATTTACTACAATATGTATTGTGTGGTCTGAATTCCAGAGAAATGCAGAGAACTGTGAGCTATGTGAGGTCCAAAGGAGAATCAACAGTATTGGGGGGGGGGCATTTCCTTGGTTCATATGCATTCACGTGAGGGCTCTGTCCCCACTCCCCCCTTACAAAAAATGCAAACATTACCAATTTCCTTCTAAGCAGTTAATAGAATTTTAACTTTGAAAAGGATTAAAATAAAGCTTTTTACCCAAGACTTTTGCTTTAAGTCAGTGGCTGTCCAAACCCTCCAGGGCAGAGGGCTGTTTGTTCCCTTCCTCAGGATCTCCAGAGATGGAGACATTGCCCTGTTCCAGAATTAGGTCTCCTTGGTGGTCCTTAAGATCTTTTTTAAAAATAATTCTTTTTTTGGAGGGCAATTGGGGTTAAGTGACTTACCCAAAGTCACACAGCTAGTAAGTGTGTCAAGTGTCTGAATCTGGATTTGAACTCAGGTCCTCCTGACTCCAGGGCCGGTGCTGTATTCCCTACGCCACCCAGCCACCCCTAGATTCTTTTTGGTAACCCCCTTTCCTTGGCACCCATTTTCTTCTTTGATCTGTGACTATAGAGAAGAGTTTCCGTTGGAATCCCTTGTTCAAGCCCACACAACTCATGCATTCCCACGGGCTACCCTGGAGGAGGTAGAACCCCTTTTCCATCTTGCTCACTTTTGCAGGTTCCCCCTTTTGACACTAGATGGCACTTGTGAGTTTGTAAGGGAAAGTTTAATGGGCTCTCCTTGGGCGGTTTGGAAGCCAGTAGTAGAATGAATGGGTTAAGGCAGTGAGAAGCAGGGTGTAAGTGTGTTTTAGGCATAGTTAGATTGGGGGAAAGGAAGCAATGGGAAGTGGTGGCCGCCTGTGTGTGTCAAAATGATATTCGAGTTGTAATAAGGGCTCCCACTGGTGCAGTGCTGACATTCTGTGTCTCCCTTGGCTCCTTTGGGTCTTCACAAAAGGCCTGTGTGATGAATAGCCCTGGAGCCTTCTCAGTGCGGAAGAGAGAGAGCCCGGCACTCAGGGCCAGAAGGCCTGGGCTTCACTCCCTGCTCTAGCCCTTGCTAGCTATGTGACACTGGGCAGCTCACATAACCCAGTGGGGCAGTAGTCAGAGACCGTATCATGGCATCTCAGAGTTGGAAGGCACACTGCTGTTGAGTTCTGTGTCATTCATTGTGACCCCATTTGAGGTTTTCTTGGCAAAGATACTGGAAGGCTTTACCGTTGCCTTCTCCAGTTCATTTTACAGATGAGGAAACAGGCCAAGAAGGTGAAGTGACTTGGCCAGGGTCACACAGCTAGGAAGTGTCTGAGGCTGGATTTGAACTCATGAGGATGAATCTTCCTGACCCTAAACCCAGTGCCCTATCCATTGTGCCACCCAGCTGCCCCTTGGGAACACTTTACTTATCAGCTAATCCAACCCCATTCTTGAAGACAGACGTCTTTGACAATACCCCAACAAGTGGTCATCCAGTCCTGTCCTAAAGACATCCAGTGGGGAGAACTTCATGGCTTCACAAGACAGCCCATTCCACTTGTGGACAGTTTTAATTATTAGGATCGTTATAGCCCTGACATCTGTCTCTTGGAGATTTATGATCACAGACCTAAGGCTAGAAAGGAGCCCAGTGGCCATGGCCATGTGCTAGGTGCTGGGGTTACAGAGATAAGGATAAAACAGTCCTTGCCCTCAAGCA
>CM053596.1:254284848-254307931 GCA_028646575.1 Pseudocheirus occidentalis
TGTTGTTAGGCCACATTTAGAAAACCAGCATTTCCAGAATGGGGGAGGTGTTTCCACTATATTCTGTCCCTTCTGCTATAGTGTGTTCAGTTTTAGGCAGCACACTTTAGGAGAGGTGAAAACAAGTTTCATTAAATTTAAAAGAGAGTAAGCAGGCTGGAAAGACATCCTGCTGCTTGAGGACAGTCAGAGGAAGGAGCCACTCAGCTGGGAGAGAAGCAGACTGGGGGCAGCCACGACAGCTATCCTCAAGGATTCAAAGGGAAGAAGATGTAGAATTGAACTGCCTGTCAAGGCAGAAGTAGGACTATGTGGGAGGAAGTCATAGAGGAACAGATTCAAGGGAATACTTCCCAGCAGGTAATACTATGCAGAAGCAGAATGGCCCATTTCTGGAGGTCATAGGTCTGCCCTTCAGAGAGGTCTTCATACAGAGCTGGCCGACCACTTAATAGGATTTTTAGAACAAATTCTTTTTGGGCTGGTTGCCTTATTCTGTTTATACAGTTAATTTTCTGATCCCAAAGGCAGTCAGTAGGCACTTAATAAATGCTTCTTGACTTGACTCTACTTTTATTCTTATTAAATTTCATTAGATTAGAATTATTTATTTTTGCTTTTTGGCGGGTAATTGGGATTAAGTGACTTGCCCAAGGTTATACGGCTAGTTTTTTAGTTACGTGTCTGAGGTCAGATTTGAACTCAGGTCCTCCTGACTCCAGGGCCGGTGCTCTATTCACCGCACCACCCAGCCACCCTGTTAGATTAAATTGCTAAAATTCTAGCTAGATGCTTGTGTTAATGGTCTTGCAAGGCTGTTTTGACAAAAAGTGCTTCGTAAGTCTTTAGGTGCTAGGTGGTGCAGTGGATGGACTTCTGTCCCTGGAGTTAGGACAACTCACCATCCTGAGTTCAAACCCAGCTTCAGACACTTACTCTGTGACCCTGAACAAGTCGCTTAACTGTCTGCCTCAGTTTCCCCATCTATAAAATGAGCTAGAGAAGGAAATGGCAAACCTACTCCAGTATCTTTGCCATTTTACCCAAAATGACGTCACAACTGACCAACAACAACCAGGCACTATGTGAATATTATGTTATTATTATTCTCCAGAATAAACAACCTAGCCCTTTTAATGAATCATTAAAGAAACTGTTTCTCACCTAATTATCCCATCTTCAGTTCTTCCATGTATTTTTCTAATTGCAGAGATGTCGTGTTTTCCTTTAAAGAAACACTTTTAGAAACCCATTCTCCCCCATCCCTCTCCGTTCCCTTCTCCTAATGATGTCTGTCCCCCTTCATTGTGCAGGGAACCCACCACCTGAGATCCTCTGGCTTCATAATGGGAAGGCAATCCAAGAATCAGAGGACTTCCACTTTGAACAAAATGGCAATGAGTACAGTCTTTTCATCCAAGAAGTGTTTCCTGAGGACACTGGCAGGTACACCTGTGAGGCCTGGAACAGCATCGGTCAAGTCAGAAGTCATGCGGTGCTCACGGTACGAGGTGAGGCCAGTTTCTGTGTCAAAGAGGAGGGTTTCCATAAGGTGATTGGGGAAGGCGGAGGTTCTCAGGAGGGGACTAGTGAGCACATAGGTGAACAAGCCTTCTCTCCTATCTTTAGGGTTTTCTGTCCCCCTATTTCCCTACAAACCTGTCAGATTTGGGTATGGTGCAGAGAGAGAACTACCACGACCTATTTTGTCACGATAGAATTTTGCAGTGACCTCTGGGCCGTTTTTTCCTCCCTATCTTAAGGGAGCTTACAGTCTAATGTGAGAGATAAATTAGACATACTTTACAATATAAGTCAAACCTTGATCTTCTGCATGGAACTTTCACATTTTATGGTTTTTCCACATTAAATGTCAACCCTCCTTTACCTCAAGGAGACTTCTGGGCTGTCTCTGAGAGAGGAGAGATGTGGTTATTACTCCAGGGAGCTCCAGGTCTAGTGGGCAGATGTTTTTATCCTTCACGTTTGCCAGCTCAGTGCTGCTGTTCTCAGGAGTCCACACTTCCCTTAGCCTTCGGTTCAATTGATCGATCAATCAACATTAATTTAATGCCTACTATGGCCAGGTGCTACACTGAGCCTTGAGGATACAAAAAACAGGCCCTGCCCTCAAGGAATTTGCAATCTAATGTTGATGTATGCTATGAGAATGCATGTTCCTGTTTATGTTACACACACACACACACACACACACACACACGGTATAATTTAGAAGGCAGACCTACAGATAAGAGAATGCAGTATAAGTGAATTCCAGATAGAAATGATTTTTGGAATATGTGCTATTTTCAATTATCCATTCCCCCCCACCAGTTATGATAGTGAATTGAAAATTCTGCTCCCCAAAATGCCAGACTCAGTACCATCATTCTTTGGTCATTCTCAGAGCCTCAAGATGGCACCCAGCCCTGGTTCATTAGCAAGCCTCGTTCAGTGACAGCCACCCAGGGCCAGAATGTCCTGATCTCCTGTGCCATTGCTGGGGACCCCTTCCCTACTGTACAGTGGCTCCGGGATGGCCGGGTGCTCACCCAAAACTCGGGCTACTCAGAGGTGCTGCAGAATGAAGATGTGTTCACCATGGTGCTGAAGAATGTGCAACCCTCTCATGCTGGCCAGTATGAGATCCAGCTCAAGTAAGTCTCTTTCCTGGTCCCTGCCCCTGCCCGAGCTCATTCTCTCACTCTCCCAACTCTAGGATACTATGGAGTTCTGGACCCAGAAAGAAAGTGTCCTACTCAGGGCTTAACATGGAGGAAATGGTGTGTCCCAGGTCTTTGCTAAAGGACTTTAATTTTCCTGTGGTTAAGAACTCTTCTCTCCTGGGTTTTTCTCCCCTTTTGCTTTGTCCTCTTGTTCTTTAGGAGAGAGGGGAGAACACAGTGAGAAAGAGAAGGTGAGGGAGGGTCCTTGGCCTCACTCTGCTTTTCCCTCCTCAGTCTCCTGGTTGCATTGACTTTTTCGCGGTCACTAGCATTTTTATAGCATGCTGAAATCTGCAGAGCTTTATATACATTTGTCTTGCTTGGTCTTCTCAAGAACTCTGCAAGGTAGGGTTTATTAGTATCCCCACTTTTGCTTGATGAAACTGAGGCTGAGGGAGTTTAAGTGACTTGCCCAGGGTCACACAGCTGTAATCTGAGGTAGGATTCCAACCCTGGTACTCCCAACTATAGGTCCCATGCTCTGTACATGACTCCACTCAGCTGCCCAGCTTGAAGTAATGAAAAAAAGCCGTGTTTCTCCAGCTCCCTGCTCACTTTCTCTCCAGTGGTGGTGATAAACTGGCTGGCCCTGGATGCTTGAGGTTGGTACGGGCATACAGAAGGGCCCTGCCTGCACTGTTTTGGGCACCTGGCCCAGTCTCAGGATCTCTACCCTCCTGGACTTTTTCATCCCCTTTTATTCAAAGTCCTATGCTTAGTGTCTTCGAGAAGGAGGCAAAAGGACAGAAATCTGGAGGAAAGGACAATACGGAAGCTTTTTTTCTGGGAGCTTTCTTTTTTTTAATACAATGGGGGCTGTAATGGGAGACGTAATACGTGGGTCTCCAAGAAGTCCAGGGTGTGTCTCAAACACTGCTTTATAGCGCAAGTGTGCGAGTCACCTCTCTTTTGACAATTACTTCATTTTTTGGTTTTTTCCAAAACATAAAAGCAATGCTGTTCAAAAATATGTTATGGAACTGGAAAGTTTTTTTAAATGAATGTTAAAGAAAATTTAGTGAGCACAAAAATGATGTGTATCAAAGCAAGAATTATGAACCTTTTTAGTGTGGCAGTCTGGTGAAGCCTAGGGACCCCTTCTCAGAATCAGGTTTTTAAATGAAAAAAATAAAATAAAATACATTGAATACTTTAGAATCCAGACATCGAAATGTAAAAAACTTTCAGAGACCCCTAAAATCTTATTTGTGGAGCCCACATTAAGAATCCTTGCCTTAGAAAAGCAAGCTATTCTTCTTCATCCCTCATTGGACAACCTTTCCCTTCCTCCCCCATCTTAAGCAATCTCAGTGACATGTCCCATGTGGCTTCCTTCCATCAAAGGGGGGAGGCTGATGACTCCTTTGTGAGGGCGATTGCTAATTTTGCAGAAATTGATCAATGGGGCCATCAGAAATGATGAATTCAGTACTGTCAATATGTATTGTCTATTTTCAGATAATTCATCTACCTCCTCAGGAAATACCTCTTCCAAACCTCGATTTCCTTATCTATAAAATGAAGTCTTAGCCTCCATGACCTCTAAGGTCATGAGCAGCTCCAAATCTGTGATCCTATAAACTCTTTTTGGTACCAGCCTGAGCCCCATATAGTCAGAAAGTTATCTCCTGGTTATATAATTTAAAATATTTATAATTTTATTTAAAATATAGTATATTCCAAAACCAAATAAGAATTTGGGCATTATTCGTGCTATTGCTTACCTTCATTGGTATAGATAACTGAAGTTAAACCTATTTGCCCAAATGGACAACTACAGTGGGTTAATATAAGGTGTAACTCACAATCTGGGATGACCATTCTGAAATGAACCCTTCCAAGAGGGGATGGATAGACTTTTTTTTAAAAAAGATTATAGCTTTCATTTTTATATCATATTCAATTCTAGATATATCCCTTCTTCCCTCTCAAGAAAACCTTCCCTCTAATAACAAAGATTAAAAAGGAAAGGAAAAAAGTCAATTTGGCAAGATCAATCCATGCAGCAACTGTGTCTGACAGCAACTGTGGAATGCACAACATTCCACGTGTTGTGGAATCTTCTCCAAGAAGAGATGAGCTTTTATTAGAAATTTTGGAAGGAGAGAGCTGTGAGTTAGCATATGGAGTAGGTCAATTGTATAATCTTTGGGATAGTTTGAGCAAGAATACACAATGACAGAGCCAAAACAAGGCTTTGCAGAAAGATTGCTAACCCAGATTTGAGGGTTTGGTATAGAGTCAAGTAGGCAGGTCCAAACTAAGCCAAGGCCCATTGTGGAGAGTTTGCATTCGGTACCCTGGGAAGTCAGGACCCTTGCTGCATTGTCTTGACTTTGTCCTGCCCCTGCTTCTCTTTTCCTTACCCCTCAAAACATCTACCTCTTTATCCGTTCCAAAGCCCATTTATCCCAGCCCTGGCTACAGCCCAAACAGAGCAGAAGCGAGTCAGTGGAAAGTTCTCCCAGGGGATGGGTGCCAGGCCTGGCACAGACATTGTTTTCCACTTAGGTTTTGTTCTTGCTGGTAGTGATCAGCTAGACATTGAGCTGGGACAGAATGCCTTTCAAGGTGTCTAGCTGGCCTAGGCTCTGGAGCTGAGAATAGAGGGGAAGGGGGGAAGGGGGTGTGCACGACAGGGTGAGAGTTGTGGAACTGATCCATCCCCTCCCCATGCCTCTGCTCCAGCTGTGAGGGCAGGACAGTCTATATATGTGGAGATCAAAGGGCACTTTTCTTCCACCCACAATTTTCTTCATTACCTGGTTTGCAAGTGCTTCCTGTGGTCAGGTCAAAAAAGACATATCCAGAGTTCAGCTGAGATATTTGAAGGACTGACCCTTGCCAATAAACTTCCATTTTGAAAATAGATTTGCCCATATTGTTTATTCCAGAGCAGAGCAATCGGTAACAGGATTCATTCTACTTGCTTTGGACCTGGGCTTTGGACCACCCTAAGTCGGTGACTTCATTGGTGTAGGGAACTCCCGGGTGAGAAAAGTCCTTTTACCAATGGGGGTCAACACCTTATCATTTTAGAACATGACCTAAGGCATTGAGAGGTTGAGTGACTTCCGCCAGGCTCATATAGGGAGCGTGTGTCACAGGCAGGACTCGGAACCTGATCTTCTTGGCCTTACGCCTTCTCTTTTCCAACCATGCTATACCATTTCCCCCTTGATTAATGATAGTACTAATTTATACAGTGTTTTATGATGTCAAAAGTGCCTTTTTATGCAACAGCTCTGTGAGGTAGGTGATATAAGTATTATTACTGAGAGGCAATGTGGTGCGGTGGATACTGGAAATTAGGTTTAAATCCTCCGTGTGGAGCTTACTGGCTCTGTGACCTTGGGTAAGTCCCTTAACCCCTTTCAGCTTCAGTGTCCTCATCTGTGAGATCGGGATGATATCACTTACCTCAGGAGGTTATTGCAAGTTAGTCAGTTAATAAATAAACAGGACTAAGTAGGCTTATGTGTCCAGCTTGATGCTAGGGACTCAAGGAAAGACAAGACAGTTTCTGCCCTTGATAAACTGGGACAGAATGCCTTTCACCTTGTCTAGCTGACCTAGGCAGTGGACCTCAGGATCGAGGTGGGGGGGGGGGAAGGGAGAAGAGTCGTGGAACTGATCCATCCCCCTCCCCACACTCTGCTCCAGCTATGAGGGCAGGACAGTCTATACATGTGGAGATCAAAGGGCACCTTTCTTCTCCCCCTAATGGGGTCCTTGGAGGGTTTTGAGTCCAATCTCCTTATTTACAGATAAGGAAACCAAGCCTGTTTTGAGAAGGGTCACACTGCGAGGTAGCTTTTGAATTCAGACCCTCCTGGCTTGTTCAGCACTCTCCTACACCAGAGGTGTCAAACTTGAGGTCCCAGGGGCAAAACTCCTCTCCCCACCCCACCCAGATTTGATGTAATTGGGAATGCTTATCAGAATAATTTAAAAAGACAAAACAACATAGATAATGTTCATTTGTTGTTTCCTAAATCAATATGGGGCTCAGGGATCCGTTTTCTGTTTGTCTTGAGCACCACCTTAGCTATGCTATACTATGCTGCCTTCTAGGGGCAGTTAGGTGGCGCAGTAGACGGAGTCCTGGGCCTGGAGTCAGAAAGGCTCCTCTTGAGCTAGTTTACTAACTGTGTGACCCTGGGCAAGTCCCTTAACCCTGTTTGCCCCAGCTTCGCCATCTGTAAAACAAGCTGGAGGAGGAAATGGCCAGCTACTTCAGTGTCTTTGCCAAGAAAACCCCAAAGGGGTCATGAATAGTGCTACGTGACTGAACAGCAAAATTTCGCCTTCTTCTTCTTATTAGAGATTCCTTTAGGTTACCTAGTCCTCTCTTTAAAATGCCTCTTTTAAAAGGTTAAGCTTATCAGTAATTCACACCTTATTCATATAAAAGCCATCCCAGATTTACTGATACATTGCGTTCCTCTCATTCATTAGTCAGCTTTTGGGAACTTAGAGTGAGTTTTCCCTTAGGAATGATGCTATAAATAGTATCTCTTGGACTCTGTATCCCTTGGGCCACAAAACTTTCTTTTATCCATATTTGCTTCAATACTTGGAGGATCAGAGCTTGGAACCGTGTGGGTGTTCTCTGATCCAGGCACGTTGAAACCCCCTCCATGTCTTAGTGGGTTATCTTCAAGAGTTGCTGTGGCTAAGGGGAAAAAATCCTCCACCGGTGGTCAGTCTTCCCAGAGTTAACCAGGCTGGCCCTCAAGTGGCAGGCACCCTGTTGCCAAGCCCATATTCAGCCTGTTACTGCCTTACAATAGGATTTGCCTGCTCTTGAACCTTCCAGAGCTCAGGGTCACTTTCAAACCATGCTGAGGCATCAGGAGAAGGACATTATGGGGTATTAAATACCTTAAGTCATCAAAATTCTCCTTGAAGGGCAGGGATGGCTTTGTATGCCACCCACACATATACACCCACACCCCAATCTAGCACTCGTAGGGACAGGAACTAGATCTGTGAGTTCATCAGAGTAAAGCAGAGGGGTCAGAGGCTGGGCATGAGGTCCACAACCCTTCCCAGTGCTCAAGATCCAGATTTAAATGTAGTTCCTATCTAATTTTATCATGTGGATGTATTAATTTTTTTAGAAGAAATATATAAACGTGTGTGGTTTTCTAAGTCTATGTGCTACCTGAAGAGATCCTCTGGTAAGCTTTAATGGCTCCCCAATAAAGTCGGACACCACAGGCAGAGAGAGTTTCCTAAATGAAGAAGCTCCCTCCATGATACAGAATGAGACGTTTGCTTTCTGGTTATGACCGAGGCCGGAATGTTTTGCTCGACTGTGTTATTTGTTATAAGAGTTTTGTTTTTCTTTTCTTCTTTTCAATGGGGGTGAGGGAGGAGGCGGGAGGGAGAAAAAACAGATGTTTTATTCATTGAAAAAAAATCAAATTGAACTTCAAAAGAAAAAGAATCTCCTTCTGCCAGTGCAGGCCAGCACCTTCTCTGTGACTTAGAGCCTGGATAACTGGGAGGTTAGGTGTTTAGCCCAGAATTCCACAGCCAGTAAGGAGGTGTCCAAGTCAAGATGAATTGACCCCTTATATTGCCCACACCATTTCTCATGGCAGGCCCTTCAATGTTTGTTGAATGGTTGGATTGAGTACTTGGTAATTGAAATAGTATATTAATAAAAGCCCTAAACAGCTCCCAAAGCCTTTGGGGGAGGGAAGAACCCCAAGCTTTGAGTCTTAATGAGTTCCTCTTAGTCCCTTTGTGACCTGGGGCCCCCCTAAACTTGAGCGCGCCTCCCCTAGCTATACTGGGCTAGAGAAGGGCTCATCCTGAAATTTAGCTCTCCAGTTATCTGATCTTCCTGACATCCTCTTGACCATAACCGAAGAAGGACTCCTGACCTTTGTGTGGCCGAGTAAGAGTGAGAGAACTGGTTAGAGGTTGGCATCAAGAGAAAGGATGACTCTGGCATTGACAGTTCTAGCAGTAAAGGTGAGGCTTAGCAGAGGGTCTAAGGACAGAAGTCCCCTGGATGGTAATGATAGGGACAGGGGTTGTGGCAACAGCAGTGGGACAGTATAATCATGCCTGTTCCTATGTATGAGTGAGTCATAATTAAGTTAATAAACCAGGACACACACACACACACACACACACACACACCATCCTCAGAAGAGGTAGGTGAGCTGCTTCAGAAGGCCAGGGCTGGGATACTGGATATCTGAGGGTGAGGGCTAAGGCTAAAGGCAGATGAGAGAACTTCAAAGGCTTCACCTGCTTTCCAGGGCTCTGGCAATGGCAACCACTTGGGGACCATGGGAAGTCATCTCAGATTATGCCAATCCTTGATGAAGTGCATTTAATCTATTTTCTGAGTCTAGAGCCCAGGGACCTTAAAAAGATTTTGGATTGGTGGTTCTACTGCAGATCTGCTCAGAAATCTTAAGCCCCCTGGATTTCCCTTCTCTAGTCACACAGTATGAAGAGTTAGCCTTGTCTCAAATGGGGATCCTGCCTCCTGAACTGGGCAGGTTATGGCTGCCCAACTCCCTCTGTGTTTCCCCATTCTCTAAGTTTCACTCTCCCGTATCCCCAGCTCTTAGGTACTTAATAAATGCTTACTTGCTGACAGACAGTCAGGAGGCATCAGAAATGAGAATAGAGCAGCATGGGATACATCTGTGTTTACCTGTGTACCCACGTACCTACATCCATTCTTAAAATATGCACCTGTTAGAAATAGACCCTGACATGCATGTGTATTTAGAGGTGGGTTTACAAACAGATCAAATGTGTGTCTGCGTGTGCAGTGTGCGTTCACTCGCTTCTCCCACAAAGTCTCCATCATGCTCTCGGCTGTATCTCTGCCCCATTCCCATTACCCTAACCAGTCACTCGACGGCGTCTTTTGACTGGTCAGGACTTAGAAGCGCCATCAGCTAGCAGAGCTCTGGGGAGAAAGGCAGAGAACTTGTTAACAGGCACCTTCTACTAAGGAAAACCTGGTATATTCTTGGTATATAATATATGATGCATACATGTAATATAATGGTATAATTTGGCGTAATGCTGGCCCACTCCTCTGCCTTTCCCCCTACCACTGGTGCCAGCTTCCTCACTCTTCCTCTCTGCTTTTGGGAACAGGAGGTAGAGTTATCCACAGGTACCACAGAAAGAGTTAATAGTGTCTCTAATAGGTGTCATTGAAGGTGAGCGTGGAATGTCCTCTGCAGAGAAAAGAGTAAAGGCTGCTGTTGACTTGAAGTGATGGCTTGAGCAGCAGGTGGACCGGAGATGGAAGAAGCATTTAAATTTTTAAGTTGGAAAAGTGTGGGATGTGGTGGGACATAGTGAGGAATTTAATTCTCTGCCATGAAAGAGCATGGGGGCATGTGGAATAAAGAGCTGGGCAGAAGGACAGATGCCGTAGTTGGAATCCTCCCCTTCTCATCCTTTTATTCTGCATGCTGGGAGAACTAGATGGGAACTTGGGAGCGTGGTCGTGGTCCCATCTGCCCCTAAATCATTGTGTGACCTCGGGCCGATCTTGGTCTGGGTTTCCTCTGCTGAAAACCTGAGATTTTGAATCACAAAGGCCCCCTTCACCTCTAGCATTCATGCTTTTGCTGAAAGAAGGATTTAGGAGCTGAATTTTCTTTCATCTCCTTTCCATTGGAGGCCATGTCCATTTATGAAATTGGGGATGATGCATAGGCTTCAAGAGCCAACTGAATTAGAAAAATGTATGTAATAGGGAAAAAGAGAAAGAGGTGGGGAATCAGTTCTCTACCCCAGTCTCCATGCAGACTCTGTCTTATGACCCAAGCTATCTAAAAGAGTTAGCTTTATTAAGGAGGTGGACTGGAAAAAGTTTGGGGTGACAAAATGGGACCCGGGTCTATCTCTGGATTTTGGAGAGGAATGGGGCTTATCTTGAAGCAGGGCTGGAGCACATTGGCCTTCTGAAACACCGCTTCTCCAAATTAAACCTCCAGTCACCCCTACCATTCCTGACATCTTCTCAGGGGTGACTAGGACAGAGAATCCATGCACTGTACCCCACGCATAACCTAGGGAAGGAGAAGACTTAGAGGCCAGAAACCCTTTAACCTAGGGATATGCTTTGAAATCTTCAGGAACCGAGTGGGCGAGTGTAGCTGCCAGGTGTCCCTGATGCTCCAAGAGGGCCCTTCTGGGGCCCTGGGAGAGGCCATCCCCATCCAACCGTAAGTACTACTCCCTGGGAACTGGCCAGGGTCGGGCTTGCTTTTCTCCTTTACTGGCCTCTGGCTCTTACTCCTGCCCTCCCAGACCCTGCCTTGGCAGCAACTCAAGCTAGTCCCCTTAGATGTGGCCCTACAGATTGCTTGCATCTTCCAGCTGAAGCTGCTGGAACAGAGAAGGAGAGATTGGAAAAAGGAATAAGGGAGGGTGAAGGGGGGTGAATTTTTTTTTTGCACACACCCTTATATGGCTACTGAAGTCATTACCAATGCAATAAAGCAACTAGGCAGGCGAGTTCCTCTCACCAACGTTCCCTTCTATAAACACAGCCAGGCCGGCCCCATCCCTCTTCCCCCCCCCCCACCCTCAGGGATTTGCTCTCCCCTGACTTTTTTTTTAACCAGCCCCTTTTCCTCCTGCTACTTTTCTTTTTTCCCTTCATTGGTTGTAGGAGGAAGGAGCCTGCCAGCTGTGAAGGACTCGCCGGGGGAGGAGGAGGCATTGGCAGGGGTGGTGGCCATCATGGAACACTAGGGCCCCTGGGCCTGGGGAGCAGGCTGAGCTGGAGACCTGAAGAGGAGGGTGAGGACGTGCGAGGGGTGCTGAAGAGGCGCGTAGAGACCCGGGAGCATACAGAGGACCGGCTTCGACAGCAGGAAGTGGAACAGCTGGACTTTCGAGATCTCCTGGGGAAGAAGGTGTGCACCAAGACTCTGTCAGAAGAAGAGCTGAAGGAGATCCCAGCCGAGCAGATGGATTTCCGCGCCAACTTGCAGCGGCAAGTGAAGCCAAAAACATTATCAGAGGAGGAAAGGAAGGTGCATAGCCCCCAGCAGGTTGACTTCCGCTCTGTGTTAGCCAAGAAGGGGGGTCCTAAGGCCCCTGTAGTGGAGAAGGCAGCACTTCCCAAACCAGCTACCCCAGATTTTCGTTCTGTGCTTGGCAACAAAAAGAAGTTACCTGCAGAGAATGGTAGTGCCAACACTGAATCCCTGAATGCCAAAGCAGGAGAGAATGCCAAGCTGGTTGAGAACACCAAACTGATAGGGAATGCCAAGTTAGCTGAAGCCCAGAAGCCTTGTGGTGATGCCAAGTTAACCGGTACCCAAAGATCCATTGGGAATGCCACCCCAGCTGAAACCAAGAAACCTGTGGGGAATACCCAGCCAGTGGAACCCCCAAAACCAGCAGGGAAGGAAGAGCTTAAGAATGAGGTCGTCAATGATGTGAACTGCAAACAGGCCCGTACAGGAGCTCTAGACAGCAATAAGGCTGCAGAAAGAAAAGGGAGCCCCCCAAGCTTCACAGAGAAACTCCAGGACTTACATGTGGCAGAGGGTAAAAAACTTTTCCTTCAGTGCCAGGTTGCATCTGAGCCCCCAGCCACCATTACTTGGACACTGAACGGGAAGGCCCTCAAGACCACCAAGTTCATCACCCTTGCCCAGGAAGGTAAATAGGAATGTGGGGGGGGGAGGAGGGAGGAGAAGGTTACGTAGAGAGCCAATCTCAGCCCATTCTGTGGGCCCTAAGAAAACTCTGGCTTGTTGGTCATTGCCATAGGGAGAGTTAGCTGTAGCATGCAGACCGAGTGATCTGCATGATGAGATGGGCCCCAGGAAGAGGTTTGGGGCAAGTATTAGTGTATCTGTTCACCCCTGGAAAAAAACAAACTGTAGAGATCACCTCCAAGGAGCCCTGGCACGTGTTTTGCTGTGCTGAGGGTGGAGAGGATGGCGGGGTGTCCCCAGTCTGGCATTGTGCTCACACTGTGCTTGGCAGGTTCTCTTCCCATCACGCCTTGTGGTTACCACAGAGTAGATATGCCCTGCATCCTACCATCAAGACCTATTGACTGATACTCTGAATAAGGGCTGTGTTGTTAGCTTCAGCGTTTGGGGTATTCTGGGTTTGGGAGATACGTAGTGGAATGAGGCGGTAGTGGCCATTGGGGAGCAGGAGAGGGTGTTGTTGTACAGGCAGAGTTGTGTGTTTTAGTTAATGGCAGCTTGGTTCAGAATTCTGGGGGTTCCGGGAGCGTGTGGCTCTGGGAAGTGCTGGGGGAGACAGAAGGGGCTGGTGGAGGTGATGTCTGCACAGGTCCTTGTGTGTTTGTGGTGGTGTGGGTTTGGGGGAGGGTTAAATGAATGGAATAAAATCCAAAACATCCCTCCAGCATACAGAGGCTCGCTTCCTAATTTGGATGAGACATTTGTTTGCTGGCATTTCACATTCTTGATGGTGAAGGAAAGGCGGTGGGGCTGTGTGGGTGTCTTTTCCGTCTGTCCCCTTCTGGTGTGTGAGGAGGAGAGAACAGGGAAAGGGGCTCTTGGGAGTATGTTCTCTGCTCTTAGAAAGGTGAAAGAAGGTGGGAGAGATGGTGCCCCCAGACCTTCAGTCTGTACCGGCAGTTTTTGTTCAGTCCAGAACCTGGTTGGAAAGAGAAGAGAGAACTGAGATAGACAGGACTCCCAGCGCCTCATCCTGGTGGTTGTCAGAGGGACAGACCACTGGGGTCCTACAATGACAGTCCTGGGGCTGGCGCTGGGGCTAAGTGGAGACAATCACATTTTTCTCTGTCGGTTGGTTGGATAAGGAGCACAAGGGAGGGGTAGCCACATGAGACACTGGCCCTGGGTCCTGGTGAAGGCTAGGGGATAGAAAATCCCCTTCACTTCATGTGTTTCTTCCTTGGTCGGTGATCACACTCCGCCTCTAGCCGCCTCCCTTCTTGTCCTGTCCCTCCGTCACCCCTCACCATTCCTCCTTACCTATGAAAAGCTGGGGATGGGACATGGAACAAGAGTAGCCGTCGTGCCTAGCTCTATGTCGTTGCAATGCCAGGCAAGGCCAGATTTCTTTTCCTTGCTCTGTTCTCCAAACCCCAAACCCTGATGCAGCTGGGGACTTGGGATCCAGATGGTTCAAGTGGCAGAGAGGAGAACAGTGTATTTTTCAATGACTATTGGTAATACTAACTTGGTTACTTCTTTACTCTGGTATCCCTAGAGTGGCAGGACCCCCCAGAGAGCTTCTGATTCACCATGCTGCTTCCACATGCCCCTGCTTCTCCCAAACCCTAGACATATTCCGGAGGGGCAGTGAGTGGATGATACAGCTTTCTTCAGTTACCCATTCTGGAGACCTCATAGTCCTTACCACTGGAAAGCCCTTCACATCAAGTCTAGCCCAAATCTTCCCTCCTGCTTTGGCGCCGACCACTGTTATCTCCAAAGAGGGACAGTCACATTTTTCCATCAGGTGAAGTCATCCACGTCTGAACTTTGTGACATCCTTTGTCTGTATTAGCCCTAGGAAAACTGAGGCATTGCCCGAGAGAACTCAGCTGGTCTAGGCCGGGACAGCTGCCAGACAAAAATTCCATGAGGGCAGTGTCTTCGTCATATGTAAATGTTGTGTTTTCCTCAGTTCCTAGCAGTGCTCTGTGCACAGTAGGCCCCTTTATGGAAGCGAATTTACTTAAATTCAGCACTGCCTAAAACCATTGAAAAGTCATTGTACTGGCCCAAGCTGACCAGGCCCAAGCTCTTCTAATTACTTTTAATGTAAAGTAAAATTTAACCTCGTGTAAAATAGGCCTAATTTGAAAAATACTTCAATTATCTGACTGATTCCATCTGACTGATGACTTTGAATGGATGTTTGCATGGAATAGACCCTGTTAGAAACCACAGATTGTGGAAGAGCCATTCTTAGGAGAGGGTCTAAAGGGGGGCTAAGTCAGTGTAAGTTGGGGGGGGCAGGGAAGAGAGATAGAGACAGGCCAACCTAGAGCAGACCTTGAGCAAGAGCATCCTTTTTCCGGGTCTCTGTGTCCTCGTCACTCAAATGAGAGCTTTGGACCAGCTCAGAGTTTCTTAACCTGAGGTCCATGAAATTGTTTTTAAAATTGTTTGATACCTGCATTTCTACGTACTTCATTTCCTTTATAATTTTATGTATTTTAATTTACACACTTAAAAACAATATTCTGAGAAGAGATCCTTAGGCTTTGCCAGACTGCCAGCAGAGCCTGTGATCCAGAAAAGTTAAGCATCCATAGCCTGGATGATGCTGCCTTTCCTGGCCTAACATTTTATGTGACTGTGGGAGCTGGACGGATGAATGGGCCCTGAGAGATGGAGTACATCACTTAAGACATCTACCTCATAGGCTCGTAGTTGTGGTCATTTCAGAACTAGGACAGTACTTTTCAGTTACCTAATTTAACCACCTGGTTTTACACATGAGGGACCTGAGGCTCAGAAAAGTGAAATCAGTCATCACCAGTCAATAAACATTTATTAAAAGCACCCACTGTATGCTGGGCACTGTGCTAAGGGCTGGCATAGTAAAAGAGACCAAAGAGAATCTGTGCCCTCAGGGAGCTCGCTAGTAATGCAGTGATTCATCCAGGGTCACACAGCCAGTTAGGGCTATGCTTGCTGGTGATGTGGCTGCAAGGTCCCTTCTCCATCACCTGCTGAGTGGAGAAGAGGTGAGAGAGACCATCTCCAGCAGCATTCTAGGAAGCCTCTGCCTGGATAACTAAGTGTCTTGGCTTCATTCACTGCCCTTGTCCGATATGCTTCAGCAAACAAAGCTGGGCAGAGACCCTGACTCACCTGTTTTTATACACATCCAGAATGTCCTGATTCCACCATTTACTGCCTGTGATTCTGCCCGAGTCGAGTAATCTCCCTGTGACTCAGTTTCCTCACCTGTAAAATGGGGTTGTTGGACTCGATAGCCCTTAATACCCTTTCTAATACCAAAGGTATGATACTGTGATTTTTCTCACTGGATTAGAGTCCAATCTAGCTGGGAATCTGCCAAATCTAATGAGGAATTCTACCCTGGGAGCTGGGGAAAGCAGCATAGAGTGGAGAGGAGCTGGATTTGTGGTGGGAGCTCAAATCCTGAGTTTTCAGCTTCCTTCCTGAATGACCTTTGACAAGTCACTTAACCTTCCTAGTCTTTGCTTTCCTCGTCTGTAAAACAAAAATGTTTGGATGAGATATCCTCTATATGTTCCCGTGAAATGGTAGACGGGACACCAGATTTGGAATCAGTAAGACCTGAGTTCAGATCCTACCTTAGACACTTACTGGGCATGTGACCCTTGGCCTATTAACTTACAACCTCCTCAATCTGAATTTCTTCACCTATGAAATTGAATAATATTGGCCCCAATCTCATAAAGAGATCATATATATGAAGTATATTGCAAACTTAAATAATAATAATTTGTTGTTGTCCATTTGTTTTGTTGCATCTGATTCTTTGTGACCCCATTTGGGGTTTTCTTGGCAAAGATACTGGAGGGATTTACCCTTTGCTTCTCCAGTTCCATTTCATAGATGAGGAAACTGAGGCAAATAGGGTTAAGTGACTTATCCAGGGTCACACAGCTAGACAATATGTCAGTTTAAATCATTTTATTGTCCTATGACTCTTTAAAGAGTAATACCGTCATATATGCCAAATGTCATCATAACAAATTCAGTTACTCTGTTGTATTCAACACAACACAAAATACATAGGTTGTCATCTGGGCTTGAAATTTTGTTTATGACCCAGAACTTTCGTTGTAATGGGATTATTATAATGGAATTTGACCCGGGATCATTATGCTGTCATTATCCCTCAGTGTTCCATCAAGGTCCCTGTGTGTGGTTCTGTAAGGGGACACGCCGTTCCAATGTCATGCCAAGTCTTCATTTATACAGTCTTTGGAAGGTAGAAGGGTCAATACATGCTAAATGGAGGAACACCAAGTTTTGACAAGTTGGGGGTACCTCAGACCCCAGATTCTGGTAACATCTGGAATGAAGTTGGGGGGGCATCGAGGTCAACCTTCTCCCCATCCTTTAGTGCCTCCACAAGTGCATACCAGGGACCATGTTGTGACTTGGAGGAGCTTGAGAAGATCCCCTCACATCCAGTAATTGTGTACATTAAGGCAGTGCCCTTTCCAAAGTCTTTTACAATTCAAAACCCTTAAGAGTGATCCCTTAGCTCTAGTGGATAGAATGATGGCCCTTGAGTTGGGTAGACTTTTGAGTTTCAGGTTCCCCCTTTAACACACTCTGGTTGTATGGAACAGGACCCGTAATTTCATTGTTAGAGGAGACTCCTGGGTGAGAAAACTCTTTATCAATGCAAGCAGGCACCTCCTCCAACTTCTAGTCTTGGAGAATTGCCTAAAGTACCAAGAAATTAAGTAGCTTGACCAGGTCACATAGGCAGTATGTGTCAGAGGTGGGACTGTCTGTGTGAATCTGGGAAAATCATATAACTTGTCTGTGCCAGGCAACTTCCTAAGACAAGAAGTTACAGTTGTTAGTCTTCATTAGTAGATGAAGAATTAAAGTGGAGATTGATGGGGAGTTCCCAAAATCAAGGAAATTACAAGGGAGAAACAGGAGAGAGAGGAGAGAGGGGGAGGGAGAAAGAGGGAGGGGGAGAAGAGATCACAACCAGAACTTATCACCTGGGCAGTTAGGTGACACAGTGAATAGAACACTGGCCCTGGAGTCAGGAGGACCTGAGTTTAAATCCAGCCTCAGACACTTAACACTTACTAGCTGTGTGACCTTGGGCAAGTCACTTAACCCCAATTGCCCTACCTTCTCCCCTCTAAAAAGAAAAGAAAAAGGACTTATCAGCTAAACCCTTATTACCTTCATCCTCTAATGTCTGCGCCCCACCTACTTTGTATCCCTAGATTCTGGGGGAGCAGAAGTATAATATTGTGCCCACAAGGGGTCTGCATATAATCTAGGAGACAGGACAGATACCTAAGAAGATAAGATTCTGATCGCTGAGAGAATGGTGACCCCATCAGCAATCCAGGGATGTCAGGAAGAGTTGGCTTGGGACGAGGCACAGGGAGGGTGGTTTGATATGAGGTGCATTGGCAAAGTGCCAGAGACAATTGAGGGGTACAGTGGGTAGACCAGTCTAGCTGGGGTGGAGAGATTTGTGAAGGGAAGAAATGAGAGATTCCTGGAGAGGTCAATGGAGCCAGACTGTGAGAGGACCTGAATGTCTGACCATGGGGTTTGTTTGGGTTTTATCCTAGAGGTCCTAGGGAGACAATGAAGGTTTTTGAGCAGAAGATAGATGACAGGGCAAAGCAGTGTTGAGGGAGAATTGGTCCAGTCACAGTATACAGGGTGCATTAGCAAGGGGGGTAGCTAGGATAATAGAAGAGAAAAGGCTGGTTCAAGGGACATTTTCAAGTTGGAATTCATGTTGGACTCGGTGCCTGCTTGGATATGGGTAAGAGCAAGTGAGGAATCAGAAACTGCAGCTTTGAACCTGATTGCTGAGAGAATGGTGGAGATGGTGAAGTGGAGAAGAACAACGACATGAAATGGGTGGCTTTAGAAAAGAGGAAATGAGGCATCCAACTGCTTTGGATTGAGCCTTAGAGTCAGGAAAACACTGGACAGTCTCAGATTTAGAGCCAGGGAGACAGGTTCAGATTCTACCTTTACCTCTTCTTACTTTATCAAAGCCCATAATTATCTCTGTTGGTCCTCTTGCAACCTTGGGAGATAGACACTATTATTGTCCTTGTTGTACAGATAAAAAGCAGACAGAGATTAAGTGACTCGCCCAGGATCACACAGCTAGTAAGTGTCTGAGGCAACATTTGAACTCAGGTCTTCCTGACTCTAGACCCAATTCTGTATTCCTTGTGTGATTTGGTATTGATTTATGGGTAGACATAAGACTGACTCTAGTATGAATTCTTGCTAGCCCCCACTACTCAAGTTTCCTTATCATTAAAATAAATTAGATTAAATAATCCCTTATCTTCCAGCTAGCTCTTCACATTCTCTTTGTGTTTATGTTTATGGGTTGAATAATTCTCAAAACCTTTGTGATACTAAGAAGGATCTTGACTATCTGGGGCACCAATAGGCACACCTCAGATACTGAGAGCTCTAGGCTAGACTGTGGGAGAACTAGAAGTGAAGTCTAGGTGACTAGGCTTCCAGTCTGTTGCTGATAACCTTTCTCTTCTTCTTCTTCTTCTTCTTCTTCTTCTTCTTCTTCTTCTTCTTCTTCTTCTTCTTCTTCTTCTTCTTCTTCTTTCTTCTTCTTCTTCTTCTTCTTATTTCTTCTTCTTCTTCTTCTTCTTCTTCTTCTTCTTCTTCTTCTTCTTCTTCTTCTTCTTCTTCTTCTTCTTCTTCTTCTTCTTCAATCAGGGTTAAGTGATTTGCCCAGGGTCACACAGCTAGTAAGTACCTGAAACCAGATTTTAACCCAGGTCCTCCTGAAGAGCAGCTTAAATAAGTCCTTTGAAAGGATTGCCTCTGAACTGAGTGCTTGTGTTGTTGGATATGGTGTTCAGCAAGTAAGAATACATCTATTGCACCCTTGGGTCAGACCTGGGACCCATCTGGCTCAGAATTCTGTCTCTGGCAGAGAAAACCACAGGGTATGGGGCAGGAGGGTATGGTTGTCCTCCATGCTCTCAAGGCCATACCTCAAAATCATCCAAGCTTCTCTTAATAACCTATTATGGCTCTGCATTCCATGACTGTATCTAAACAGCCCTTAAACCTATTTATACTTTCAGCCTAAGTGATTTCTCAGTGGCAAAGAGTTTCTTAAGTCTGTTTCCCGCTATGTCCAGTTATATGGATAGGGATAAGGAACGGACCTGTGATTTCAACAAGTAGAACAAAATCTTTCTACCAGTGCAGGTCAGCACTTTCTCTGTAACTTATAGTCTTAGGGAGTTGCCTAGAGCCCTGAAAGGTTAAAAGATTTGCCTAAGGGGAGGCTAGGTGGTGCAGTGAATAGAGCACCACCGGCCCTGGAGTCAGGAGGACCTGAGTTCAAATCCGGACTCAGACACTTAACACAAAACTAGCTGTGTGACCTTGGGCAAGTCACAGTCCTAACTTCCTTACCTTCCCCCCTCCAAAAAGAAAAAAAAAGATTTGCCTCACATCTCATAATATTTGTCAGCAGGAAGATTCAGACCCAGATGTTGCTGGCTTCAAGGCAAGCTCTCTATCGACCGTGCCTCGCTGCTTCATGTGGTCTTGTATTTGTTTTTATCTGACCTATGCTGACTTCTTTCTGTCTTTAAAAGTAGCAAAGTAATCCTGGTATTGGGGGGGTTAATTGAACAAGGTAATGTTCACCCCTGTCGACACAAGGAGCAAGTTCACCCTGTCCAAACCCTTGATAGTCTTGTAGCCTTTCTCAGCCTTCGTCTTCCTGGACAGAGGTACCCTGCTCTGTCCTCATAAGGAAGCCCTCCATTCCTTTGAATGTCTTTAATTATCCTTTTCTGAACTTTCACCATTATCCCATTTTTTTCTTATGCCAGCTCATTCTTCACTCAGTATTTCAGGCAAAGATTTCCATAATTTGGTACGAGGAGGGAAATCACTCCCCACCCCCCCGCATCGTTCTGAATGCTGACCAGACTGTTATGGGTCTCTCTGGTTGTGGTAGTACTTGGGGAGGGGGGAAAGGGTGTCTTTGGTGTAAGTCTGCAGTGAGCCCCAGACCCATTCCCTGAGACAAAGCTTGAAGGCCGTTCATTTTAATTATTGTCATATGATCTTTCCCAAGTGCATTACCTTCTGACAAAGACCATAAGCCTCTCTTCTGCCCACTCATAAAGCTTCTTGAGTTCCTTCCTACAGTTAATGCCTATTAGCTTGGCATCTGATTTCCCTCCCCAGAAGAGCTTAGTGCTAAACACATATTAGATGTTCAACAGATACTGTGTGAAGGAATACAAGGGCTCCTGGCCTCGAAGAGACTGTAGTGTAGCCAAGACAAAAACTGTCACCTTTGAAATTATGAAAATAAATATATGTTACATGGAAATGCCTGCCTACCGGTGCAACCGGAATCCGGGAAGGGAGAGATGCATGTGGGCTCAGAAGGCTTCATGGAGAAGGCAGGAACTGAACTGAAGTTGAAAGGCTGGGTAAAATGGGCGTAAGCCCCGTCCTTTCCAGATCATGTGTATAAATGTAAGACCAGTTAGATCTGCTGCACCTCACTGTCGTCAATTCCCTAACAAGTTGCTTATCCTTGTCTGCCTCAGTTTACTGCTCTGTAAAATGAGCTGGAGCAGGAAATAGCAAACACCCCAGATGGGTTCATGAAGAGTCGCACACAACTAAAATGACTGAGCAGTAAAGATGGTCAACAAATGAACCACAAAAAGGGCTCCCTTTAAAATCTAACATCCCAGCCTTTTCTTTTGGAGAACTCTCTTTTTGAGCTTTCCCCTTGTTTCTGTTTCTAAGTCAGTTTTGGCATATAGGAAAGACTGCAGTTTTCAGAGCAAAGGAATCAGGCTTCCGAGCCTCGCTCTGCCAGCCTGGGCGACATCAGCCAAGTCTCTTTGCCTCCTTGTCTTCGTTGATAAAATGGGGAAATAGAGAGAAAGATACTAAGAACATAGTTAGAGATGGAGACCTCCAAGCTTTGTCTCAGGAAGTGGATCTGGGGGTCACTGGAGGCTCTGAACTCTGGCCAAATATTCCTCCATCTTGGAAGATGGGGACCCCGTGTCTCTGGCAGGGTTGCTGTGAGAATCTGGCGAGATGATTCATGTAAACCCTCTTCAGCTGGTAAGTGCTGTATAAAGCCTAACCAATAATAATAACCATTGGTCTGGAACTTTGCCCGAAGCTTTTTGAAGATCTGAATAAATTATAGATCACTTACCCTTGGAGATTATTCATTCCCTCAGTAGGTTCTATTTGCCTAATTTTGTAATAGTTCTATCTTTTATATAGTCCATTAAAACACCTGGTATGGAAGTGCACCTCGCAAGGCTACACCTCCCAAGGCTACACCTCCCAGGATGCCCTCAGCATCCCCTCTGTGGACAGGAATCCTGTCCTAGGGTTCTCACAAAATCAGTCTAGTGAGCAGGAGTATCCAAGTCGCTCCACCCCTTTAGGCTTCTCTTCCCCTTTCCTAGGGAAAGGCAGCTTGCTGTAGTGGACAGGCTCCAGACTTAGAATCACAAGAAGCTAAGGTAAAATACTGCCTTACTATCTATCTCCTGACCCAATTGCTGTACCTCCTTTCCCCACAGTCCCTTGCAGGCTGTAGAGCCTGCGTAAATCACTTAATATCTCTGTGCATCTAAAGTCTCTAATCCTCTCCTACTCCAAACTTGGGGGGCCCCAATCTGCTCCTTCTGGAATGGCATCCCCTCTCCCAAGGGAGCTCAGGATCAAGGTATCCAGAAGGGCTTTGGATGAGAGTTTGGGGTGGCTTTGGGTTCTGTCAACTTGACCTGTCTGTTCAAGTCCTCAGTTCTCCTCTCACCCCTAGCATAAATGTCCCTACCCCCACTAGCCCTGAGGCGTCTCAAAAATGCTGGGAAACAGAATGTGCTTCTGGAGTTCAGGAAGGGACTGTCCCACAGGAAATGCAATATTCTTTATCCATAGGAGACGATGGCCCTCTATACCATCTAAGGGATTCGTGATCCCCCTACCCACAAACGTATCTCACAAATCTCAGACTCTGGGTATCTTGGGAAAGCTGGCTTCTCTGATAGTCTCAAATTGTCTAGCACTGGGATAGAGGGACTCTGGTCCAGCTTCTCTCCTCCTTCCTCAGAGACAGCCTCATTGCCATCTGTGCAGCCAACACTCAGATAAATATTTATTTTGTCATTTCAGTTGAAGGCCAGAGCCAGCTGTGTGGCTAAAAGTGAAAGGGGGGAAATGAAATCTTTCTCATTTGGACAGGATGTCTGGTGGGAATTGGATCACTGACCCTCTAGCCCCAGGCCCAGCCCAATGAGACAGCTCCCTCGAATCTTGTGCAGTTCTTACACTGGATGATGGCTTCAGATTCCTAGGCTCTGGAATTCATTTCATCCATTACCTTGTCTCCCAAATCACAGCTGAGCCTCCCAACCTGGTGGTGGTCAGTCTTATTTCAAAGGGGCTTCCACAATTTCCCTTAGTCACCTATTAATGCATGCCACCCAGAACCTTCACACCTTCACTCTCTATTTCTGGTGTCTAACCTAAATCCTTCCTGTTGTGTCTTCTACGCCTTCTTTTTTCTATATAATCCCATTTGGGGGGGAGAGAGACAGGGGGGGAGAGAAAGAGACAGAGAGAGAG
>CM053596.1:254308431-254324326 GCA_028646575.1 Pseudocheirus occidentalis
AAGAAAGAAAGAAAGAAAGAAAGAAAGAAAGGAAGGAAGGAAGGAAGGAAGGAAGGAAGAAAGAAAGAAAAAGAAAGAAAGAGAAAGAAAGAAAGAAAGAAGGGAAGGAGGAAGGGAGGAAGGGAGGAAGAAAAGAAATAAAGGAAGAAAAAAGGAGAGAAGAAAGGAGAGAAGTCCCTGGTCTGGAAGAGCTTATCCATTAGGAAGAGACAGATAAGGAAAACCTGGTCCTTTCTCTCTTGACTCTAAACCTCAAACAAATTATTCTTCCCCATTGAGACTCGTTTCTTTCTCCTGACTTACTGGGCAGCTAGTTGTGCTCATTATGCTTCCCACTAAGGTCATTCCTACATATCTCCTATTTTAAACCAGATACTGGGCTTCCCTTACTGCCTGCACCTGTTTCTTTACACAAGATTTGCAGAACTATGCTTCTTTTGAACAATTTTAAATGAATACACAACATAAACACGAGAATTTTTATTTTTTTTCTTAATACAACAGTATACTGTTCTCCACAGCATCCATCACCTGCAGCCTGGTGACAGAGACCCCAGAGAGAAAGTCTTGGCATTTTCTGCTCCATTTCCTAATGCACCCCTGGAATTCCATTGGCTTGGGGGAGTGTTGGGAAGGAAATAAATCTAAAGTAATAAATCTGACATTTCCAACCACTCCTGCTCCAACTTAGGGAGGGGATGTAACATAAATCATTGGGATTAACTTTGGATTCTGTCACCTGCTCTTTGGTTAGCCCAGAGCTATTTCCCATCAAACAGGACAAAAGGCATAAATTAGCCACTTTTCTGCTCTCCAGCAACAATTCACCTATCAATCAACAGCCTTTTTTAAAGTGCCTACTATGTGCCAGGCAAATTTTCTTGATTAGGAGAGAGAAACTGAGGAAGGTAAGATTCTTTTACCTAGAGGGTCACAGATCTCAAGCTGGAAAGAACCTCAGGACTCATTTACTCCAACAAGCTCATTTTACAGATAAGGAAACTGAGTTTTAGGCAAGTTAAGCAATTTAATGCCCAATGTCACCTGGTAGTAAGCGCAAAACAAAATTTAAACCAGGTACTCTGGTTCCAGAGCCAGTGCTCTAGTACATCTGAAAACAGAAGAGAACCCCTTTCTATCTGGTCTAGGACAGGATTTGTCCTGCCTAAAGTCTGGAATGGAAGGGCTGATTGTTGGCAGGTCCTCCCTCCTGGAGCATATGTGGACTGAACTCCCTGGCTTGATTTCAAACTTCCATATATCTCCAGAGTCACTGTACTGCCCAAACACCTGTTCTGAACACCAGTCCAAAACCCAGTTCACCTGTGAATTTTATGGCTTATTGAGGAAAGGTCTTCTGTTCAGAACAATGGATGCATTCTCTCTGGAGCCTTGTGGGCAACAAGAGAAGACTAGAAAACCAAAGCTGTAGAAGCCACAGCCCGTTTGATGCCCCCTGTACAAAGACCAGAGCCAAGAAGGGTCCTGGGCTCTCAAGTGTCTGGGATTGCTTGGCTCATGCTGCTGTCCCTAATGGCAAGTGGTAAGCGGATGGAGATGCTGTTCTGAAACGGGACTCCTAGTGTGTAAATACAGACCCAGGAGAACCTACACCGCATCCTCTCTGACATCCATCCACACAACAGTGGCTTCAGCTTTGAATGATAGGAAAATCATTAACCTGAACACATTAGGAGTCCTATAGTCCAAAGGAGAAGTCAAAGGCTGCTCTCCATGACACACCACACGTAATCGACTGAGTCAGGGAATTAGCAAAAGTACCAATTTTCTAACCACTGAGGCTTCATGAGGTTTTCAGAAAACTTCAGAGATGCTTATTTCAATGACATTTATATACTTTCAATTATCTATTGCATGTGGCTTATCTCCTTTGAGTGACTGTCCATACAGAACTTCTCTGTAATCTCTGCGTGTCCTCTGCTTCTCTGAAGGTGGACAGCATCTTCCTTCATGTGTCCAAGTCCTTCCGTGTATTTCTAAATCGACCAGCTCATCATTTCCCACACCACAACACTATCTGACCTGAACACATCCTATTCTGGGAGATTGTCTACGAGAGATTTTCCCCAATTTTCTGTATTCTCTCTAGTCTTGGCTACATAGGTGTTATATATATGTTATCTCCCCACAAAGTCAAGAAGTAGCCAGCTAAGGGAGTTCAGTAGATAGAGTTTGGGACTTGGAGTCAAGAAGACCTGAGTTTAAACCCTCCCTAAGACACAAACTAGCTGTATGACTCTGGATAAGTCACTTAACTACTGTCTGCCTCATTTTCCTCATCTATATAATGGGATAATATAGCACCTACCTCCCTGGGCTGCTATGAAAATCAAATGAGCTAATAAGTATAGAGTCATTTGCAAACCTTAAAGTGCTAAAAAATGTGAGCTATTATTATAAACTAATTTTCTTATGAACTAATTTCCTCCAGCGATATAGACTGCAATATATTCATGCCTGCCCATACTAGGAGACCCATGCCAATCAATCCATCAATCAATCAATCAAAGAGTTAAGAAGTACATATTGTGTGTCAGGCCCTGTACTAAGCCCTGGATGTGCTAACCACTCCTGTTCGCGCTTTCTGATGAGTTACATCCACTTATCACAAGGGGAGCCTTTTTGTAGGGATCTTGAGTGGATACCATTGACCAGGAAAATGACCTGTTACTCATCCCTCACCCTCACCACCTTGCTACCTTTTCTTCTAGCCACACATTTTCTTAATAAAATGATAAATAATCAATTTAATCAAAATAGTCAAATTATCAGTTAATATTTGATAATCTTATGCAATTTTTCATCACAATAGGTTGCAGCTTACTGATGCCCCACTATAAACCTCTCTTTTCTGTTATTAGTGGAAAATTATGGTGTTAGAAGTAATGCACGCATTATTTATCCAAAGCTAGAAATCTCTCATTGCAGGATCCTTTCAATCTACTAATTCATTCAACAAGTTTTTATTAAACATCTGTGATGTGGGGGGGGGCAGGGCAGCAAAGTGCCACAATAGATAGAGAACTGGGCCTGGAGTCAGAAGGACTTAAGTTCAAACCCAGCCTCAGACACTTACTAGCTATGTGACCCTGGGCAAGTCACTTAACCCTGTTTGCCTCAGTTTCCTCAGCTGTAAAGTGAACTGGAGAAGGAAATGGCAAACCACTCCAGTGAAAACCCCACGAAAACCCCAAATGCAGCCATGAAGAGTCAGATATGATTGCAATGATTCAATGTGCTGTGTCAGATTTTGTGTTAGGCAATAAGGAGAACAGAAAGATGAATATAATGAATCATAATCATAATAACAATAATATTCTGTGATTTCACTGGCATAGAGAACTCCCAGGTGAGGAAAATCCTTCTGTCATCCAGCTTGACACCTTCTCCAAAACTTAGAGTGTCAGACTCTAAGCTCAAACTCCAGGTCTGTCCAGTGCCCAGATTGCCACTAGTTTCATCGGCAAAGATCACCAAGCCTCTGATTTGCCCAGAGGCACAGAGTCAATATGTACCATGGGGGAGGACTTGAGTCAAGTTCTTTCTGACTTCAAGATTAACATTCTATCTACTGCACCATGATAACTCAGCATGAACAATATATTTTTATGTATTGATTTTTGTGATTTTTCCCTCTTTCCCCTTTGTTTCTTCCTTCACTTCTTCTCTTCATCTCTCCCTTCTTTACTTCCTTTCCTCTTTCCATCTCTCCCTTCCTTCCCTTCCTTCTTTCTTTCCTTGCTCCCTTCTTTCCTTCCTTCCTTCCTTCCTTCCTTCCTTCCTCCTTCCTTCTGTCCTTCTTGCCTTTCTTCTATCTTTCTTTCCTTCTTTTCTTCTTACCTTCCTTCCTTCTTTCCATCCTTCCATGCCCTTTTTTTGTTCTTTCCTCCCTTCATCCCTCCCCCAACTCTCAACAAAATTCTTTGTTATAAAAAATGCTTCTCTGTAAGTGGGGGGAATGAGGAGAAATATAGAAGGGACTCTATAGAAAATACTTTTAAAATAAAAGATACCAGTTAAAAATCTATTATCAGAATAACTGACCTATAGGCAGTTCTCTAGGTTACGTCACTACCTCTTCTGATCACACAATAATCCTGTGGTGTAGAGAATACAGTTTAAAAATGAGGGTTTGATCTACATGGTCTCCCAGGTCCCTTCCAGCTTACAATCTTATATTTCCATTATTATTCCTGTCACACAGATGGGGAAGCTGAATGTCACAGAGATGAAATGATTTGCCCGAATCCTACTCTGTTAATAAGGTGACAGACCCTCCAATTTGGACCCAGGGTTGTTTGACACTAATTCAGTTCCTTTTCCACTATAACAACTTCTTTTAAGTTAGCATCTCTGCCTGGGTAAAGCTGGCAGTGTAGTTGTAAAGGGAATGACATATATATAATAAGCTATTCACTGTGTTTATGCTGTGCCTACCTGAAAAAAAACTGGTTCTAGGCAGGACCACTACACTTTCTCCTGGGTAATTTTGTGGGAAGGTAGGTATTTTATAAGTAATTAGAAGAATGATTCCCAAACTTTGGGGAGCTGCCCTAGCCTGCCATTAAAAAAAAATTGGAGCATCTCCTCTTCCTCAAAGTGGTACAGAAATTGTCTTAAAACAGAAATAAATGGGAAGACAATTTTTTTTACAATTATACACCAACCATCAAAATCAATGGATACACACTAGGTGGGGGTGGGGAGGATGGAAGATCAAGAAGTCAGCCTAAGACAGAGTTCAAAAGACCGGGCAACAGCAGACACTCTGGTAAGGCAGACAACAGGAAGGTGAAGACAGTGTCCAAAAGGAAACAGAGACTTCTGCCAGCCTGAAGGCAGATGGTACCTGATGGTTGTCTCCTACCTCCTCTTGGCCAATTATTTGACCATTTATCCTCAATTTTCCAGTAAAGCATTTAAATCTTTTATTTAGCCTTGTTTTCCTACTCAGTGATTAATTCTCTCTCTCTCTCTCTCTCTCTCTCTCTCTCTCTCTCTCTCTCTCTCTCTCTCTCTCTCCTCTACTTCACTTGAGTTGATTACACCTGTACCTGTGATTATTTGACTGTCTCATGGGTTTTACATGTATCTACATATGCATTTATCTCACATCTTTATGCCATGGCAGAGTCTATGTCTTGGCCACTAGACTAGATCCTCTCAGAGAAAGTGGCACTATGAATCTCTCCATTCTTTTCCTGTCTTTCCAGTACAGTATTCAGTATATGAGACATTGAAGACAGGAGTCAAAAGTGGTGGTGATGGTGGTCTGCCCATATGCAAAAACAAGAGGTTTATAGCCTCAAAGCCAAAAGAGACGAAGCTTTCCTAGCATTAAACAAGTCCAAGGGGAGCTAGAAGCCTTGTTGTCTCGGTGGACTGCCCAACGTGATCAATGAGAAGTGGATGTGCTGAAAGTTGGGAGAGCAGCCCTGCTGAGAACCTCAAGGTTCCTCCAGGACTCACCTAGGAGGGCTGAGAAAATTCTCCACTAGGCTCGTCACGGCTCTAGTTCTCTCTTCCTCCAAGAAAGTTTTAGTCAACCTGGGGTTATTTTTCCCTGCCTGTCACTTTTACTTGATTTACTGGTTTGTTCGGTTTTTTCCATGTTGTTTTTTCAAAGCTTTTGTTCAGAAATCTTAGCACAGCATCCCTGGGGGCAAGAGAAGAAGGGCCATAAGCCAAAGCCCCTTTAATAAGGGTTCGTTGTCTTGGCTTGTGTGTTTGGTGGTTTCTTTTTTAGGGGGTGAGTGTGTGTTTGGTTGGGGGGGTCGGGGAATGAAGCATGGTTAGATTGGACCTTTCCAAAAACACATTTAAAGCAGATTCTGATTTCCAAGCACACGCCACTAAAAATGTCTTTCTAAAGCAGCATCTGGAAACAAAGAGGGAGAGAAGCTGCCCAGTTATTTGGTAAAAAACAAAACTCAAACTTTCCTTTTTTCCTCTTGCCAATGTCCCATTTAACCATGCGATCCTCTGGGAGGCAGATGCCTCAGGGCAGAAATGACAGCTAAGAAGGATACTAGCATCCCAGAGAGCTCTCAGGGAGCCAAGGGAATGCCAGAAATAAGTGGGGAGAAATCAGCCCCATGGTGGCCAATGCATTTTTAAGAGACCTGGGTGTCTCCAGTCTGTGCATAGATACTGTGTAGCCACAGCCAAAAATATAGCTGGGGGTAACGGCCCCATGGAGAGAATAGTTCAATTGTTCTCCATTTCCCTGGGGCTCCAGAAATGGTGGAGGGATACCAGGATGGCAAAATTCACTAATGACAGGTGGATGGGCTATAAATTAAGTTCCAATTTTCCATGTTGATAGAAATTAGATTAGGGACATTTTGTGCACTCTGGAGCAAAGGGGTAGGCGATTCTGGCTTGAGCTTTGAATGACAACAACAACATAGGATCTAGAGGCAGAAACTGTTGTTGGTCAGCCATGTCCAACTCTACGTGGCCCATTAGGGGTTTTCCTAGCAAAGATGCTGGAGTGGCTTGCCATTTGCTTCTCCAGCTCATTTACAGATGATGAAACTGAGGCAGAGTTAAGTGACTTGCCCAGTGTCACACAGGTAGTAAGTGTCTGAGGCAGGTTTGAACTCAGGAAGATAAGTCTCCCAGATTCCAAGCCCAACACCCTATTCACTGCATGACCTAGAGGACCAGAGTTCAAATCCTGACCTTCCTAGCTTACTCATTGCATGATTGGTTAGATCATTTGATTTCTAAGGCACTGCCCAGTTCTAAACCCAATGACCCTCAACTTCCTCTCCTAATCTCTTAAAAATATACTAAATCAATTTAACAAGTATTGATTGTAAGCATCCTCTTAGTGCTGGCTGCTGGGGATAAAAAGACAAAAATTAAAGTCCTTCCCTTCAAGGAGTTTATATTCTATTGAGGGAAACAACCTGTGTGTGCAAAACCATATATAAAACATAACAAGGTAAATAAAGACACATTTTAAAAGGGAAGGCGCCAGCAGCTGGGGTGGCCAGAAAAGCGCTAACACTGCAGCTGAGCACCAATGATAATACCAGCAGTAATGGCAGCCATATTGGTAAAGTATTTATCACAGTGCCTGGAACAAGGGTGGCACTCAATAGATGCTTATTCTCCTTCACTATAAAGCTCTTTATATGTATTAGATCATGTGATCCTTTTAACAACACTATGAGGTAGTTACTATCATTTCTCCATTTTACAGATGAAGAAACTGTGGTTCACAGAGGTTAAATATATGATGTGCTGGCAATCACACTGCAAATGTCAGATTTAGGTTTTCCTAACTCCATATTTGGCACTCTTTCCACTGTATTACTTAGATGTCTTTAAAAAGAACTAGGGATTCTAAGAGGCAGGGGTGAGGAGAAAGTACATTAAGATAATCAATCTTTTAAAGTCTCCTTTGTTTCTTGGCTGTGTTCAAGTGAGGAGGATGGTAAGCCTCCAGATGGGAGAGAGAGCAAGGACTTTGGCCTTTATATACCTCCCCTCTCCCAATCAGGTTCCCAACATGATGCCATGATCATGGCAGCTCTATCTCAGCCTTTTTGTGTTCTCTCTTAATCTTAGGTGAAGGAGTATTGAACTAGGCTTTCACTATGAGCTTCAAAAGAGCAGTGGGCAGAGTCACCAGAAGTTCAGGAGACAGAATCTGTGCTAGATTTTTCAGGCAGTCAAGTCAGGTGAGCATCTAAGTCCTGAGTGACCTATTTGATTCCACTTTAGCAGTGGATTGAATGTGTCCAAGAGGAAGCAATATCAGCTCATTCATCTGTCATGCTGTTTTCAGGACTGAGCTTGTGGGAATAATTTTTTGTAGCAACTGCTTTAAGGCTGAGCCCATTCTCCCCAGGGACCGAAGTGGTATAAGGGAGAATGTTCCACCAAGTGTTAAAGGGAGACGCTTTGTATATTCTGTTCTTACTACATCTTCTCAGTAAATATCTCTTTGAGAAGGAAGGAGGGAGAAAGGGAGGGATGGAAGGAGGAAAAAAAGGAAGAAAAGAAGGAAGGAAGGAAGGAAGGAAGGAAGGAAGGAAAGAAGAAAGGAAGGAAGGAAAGAAGGAATGAAGGAATGAAGGAAGGAAAGAAAAAGAAAGAAAACATACACAAACAAACTTACACCCTAAATTTTGTTTGTGGATGACTGTTTTTAGCAGCTATAATAAACATAGACAACTAAAACCCCATCTTTTACAGGAAGCTTTTGTCAACCTCTCTTAATTCTAATGCTTTTCCTCTGCTATTTCCTATTTATCTTGTAATAGCTTGCTGTTTGCATGTTTTCTCTCTTACTGTAAGCTCCTTGGGGGCAGAGATGGCCTTTTGCCTTTTTTTGTATCCACAGTGCTTAGCACAAAGCATGGGACACAGTAGGGGCTTAATAAATGCTTATTGATTGATTGACTGAATAAACTCCAACATTCAATACCTTCTATTAATACTGGTTTCTTTCTATCACCACTGGCACCACCTTAGTGTAGGGTCCTGTCATCTCTTACCTAGAGAAAAAACAGCTTAACTGACATCTCTGCCTTGAGTTTCTCCCTGTTCCCATCTTATTTGATATTACCTAATTAGCCCTAATGAGCCAGGTCCTTAGTCTACTTAAATTTCTTCAATAGCTTCTTACTACTTACAAACAAAGACTGGAATTCTTACCCTAGTGTTCAAGTCCCCCACAATCTAGTTTCAACCTATCTTTGGGGGCAATGGCTTAAAATTCTACAAAGATAGTCAGTCCAGGAATGAAGGAAAATGATCAGTAATGAAATCTTTAAGTCACAGAAAGAAACAATTCAAATAAGGAGAAAAAGGAGGCTCTATCTAAAGAGACCAACATGGTCTCAACAGGGAACTCACTGAATTTAGATTTTTAAGAAGGTCTAAAGAGAAAATAAATGCAAAGTTGGATAATGGAGGATGAATACAAGGTATGGTCCTCTAAGAATATTGTCAGGAACTCAAAAGCACAGAATGAGTAATGCTGGTGATGGATGCTGAGAACAACAAAATGGGCAAAAAACTACATTGTGGACAAGAAGAGAATCAAAGAAGGGATCTCAGGATGAACGGGATGCTAATAAAAGGTGGCAGGGAAATGGCTAAACTTGTCCGTTTTTCTTTCTGTTTTTTTCTTCTAAGAAGAAGCCTCTTTGGACTAAGAAGGATAGAATAAAAAACGGGGGTACAATTGTTTGACATCGCTGATTTGTTGATGTATCATGGAAAATGAGAGATGCACCACCAAACTAATGAGGTGCCAATGCTGTTCTGATCTTCAAAAAAGGAAACAGAGTAGAGAATATAAACTATAGGACAGTGATCTTGACTTCTATTCTTGGCAAAATTACAGAACATGCTATTAAAGGGATGGTTTATGTCCATTTAAAAGGGGGAGCAAAGTCTTCTTCCTCCTCCTTCCCCAATGATGGCTCTATTCTTGGTTTGACTCCCTTGCTTTTGACAGTCAGTGAGATACAGTGATGCAAGGGGAAACCCTTGGGTCCTCAGGCTGTTAATGGCCCATGAATATAAGCTGGGTCCTTTGTCTGTCTTGGAACTTGTTCTTCAGTTTTAGATAAAGAGATTGGAAACAATGACCTTGTAAGACTTGGATAGTCAGAAGAACATTGCTGGCACTGGAGAGACTAGGTTCAGTATTGATGTTATAAGGAGCAAAGAGTGACCTTCAGGATTGACTTTAGGGACACAGGCCAGTGGAATCTGAGATGAGGATTCATTGGGTAGTAGTGCTATATTTGGGACCAGTGTTACAAAGGAACTGAACTCAATTTGAGCTTTTTCTCCCCAAAGATGGAAGTGTGATGAGAATGTGCCTCTATCCCTAGGTGATGGGATGAGAAATGTTTATACTTTTTCTATTGCTATTACTTTGAAGTAAATATTCCCCTATTAAAAAAAGCTTTAAAAAAAAAAGAAAAAGGAAGAGAGAGCAAGGAAAGCAGTGATGAGCAAAGCTAGTGCTTTAAGCCAGGTAGTTTCTGGTCCCAAGAGTTGGGTTGAGATTCCCAGATCAGCAGCAACAGCCAGCAGAAGAATAAAAACTGTCAAGTCTGAGGACAGCAACCAGGAACGGAAAGCCAGCCACCAGAACCAGAAGGTGTCAAAGGATGTCTGTGTTCCAAGACATCTGCAAAATGACATCCTGAAGCAAAGGCTAAGGGTTTATAATTCCCTCGCTTGCAATTTGTCCCTTGGCTTAAAACAGCTTTCTTCCCTTTGCTTTCTCCCCATTGCCTGCTATATTTCCTACCAGGGTTAGGGAAACTGCGGCCTTGGGGTCACATGTGACTCTCTAGGTCCTCAAGGGTGACCTTTTGACTGAGTTGAGTTTTACAAAACAAATCCTGTTATTAAGAGTTTAATAACTTTAACAATTGTCCTCAGCAATCATTGTTATTTCACAGGAATATTCATTCCTATTTGAATGAAACTATACCTTCTGGCCCAGAGTGAAATGATCCTAAAACTCCTTTGGAGATTGCAATATTCAGCCCTTACTTTTTTACCTATTGACTGGATATGTCCCTGCTACATAACTTAATACATGCTTGTTGATTGATGAAAAAAGGCTCAACTTCTACTATATCCTAACTCCTAGCTACTATCTCCCTTGTAAATGTTCCCTTATCCAAGTTATTCAGTCACTTTATTTCTCCCAAATGGTCAGGGTCCATTAGTCCTCCCTCCATGGGCAAGTCCTCCTTGACTTTCAAAGATCCAATTTGCCTAAACCATGCAAAGGAGAGGTGAATGTGCTGCTGAGAAGGGCATCTTGTATTTTTCTCCGAGTACTTTCAATATCAGGTCCACATCGCCCGACAAAGCTAGAATAAGCATTTTTTAAAATGTCTGTAAATTGTAGGGGTTTTCTATGAATTGTAATATAGCTCCATCACTCTTCTTTCATAAGTGGAATTAAAGAGGGGCTGATCCAGAGAGCCATACCTCCTAGTGAGCTGGTGATGATGGAGAGAAGACACTGCCTCCACAAGGGAAACAATTCATTTATTGAAAGTGGGGCTTAACAAGCTAATCTGATCTTTTAAAAGGTCATTCTGTTGTTCAATGAGTCTACTTTTTGAGAGAGAGAAACCAAATGAATACACAAGATCCATATGAGATTTAGCCCACTTCCAACACAGTGCTGGAAGTTAAGTTAGTCTTTGATCATAGGAAATGAAGGCAGTATGATATTGTATCAGTCAACAGCATGAATTCCTTATAGAACATTAAGCCATTGAAGTGGCCCACTTGAAAACAGAGTTAGATACATCAATAAACTTTCACATAAGTGACTCTAATTCCAATGTGGGGGCAAGGGGAGGACCATGATGGCCTTCAGATTTTTTGACCACTCAAAGAGTCCCATGGCAGCCTACTATCCCAATGATGCCCTTCCTCTAATTTAGGGAAGCCACAGAGGAAAGAACCAAGCTTTATTAAGTACCTCCTATGGGCCAGGAAGTATGTTAAGCACTTTACAACTCTTATCTCATTGATCCTGATGATAACCCAGAGAAATTGATGCTATCATTAGCCCCCTTTTTACGTTTGAGGAAACTGAGGCAGATGGAAGTTAAGTGACTTTCTCAGGGTCACACAGTTAGAAAGTATCTGAGCCTGGGTTTGAACTCAGGTCTTCTTGACTCCAGCACTCTATTCACAGTGCTACTTAGCTGCTATAAGAGATGTATTGCTAAAGAATTATAAACTGAGGGCATGCCCATCCATTGGGGAATGGCTGAACAAGGTGTGGTACATGAATGGAATGGAATACTGTTGTTCCATAAGAAATGGTGAGCAGGCAGATTTCAGAAAAACATGGAAATATTTTTTGTCCAACATAGCGTCGGACTAGTCATGGTATCACTGGGGTCAAGCTACTGATACCCATATAACAAAAGTTCCTAAATCTCTAATAATTAGAGGAAAAGCAAAATAAGACAAGTCTTGGGCGTTATCTCATATCCATCAGATTGGAGAAGCTGACATAAAAAGGAAAATGACCATTGCTGAAGGGATTGTGAGAGAACGGGAACATCAGTGTGGAGCTCTGAACTGGTCTGGCCATTCTGGAAAGCAATCTGGAAGTATGCCCTAAAAGACACCAAAATTCCCATACCCTTTGACCCAGTGATAGCATGGCTAGGCCTATGCTCCAACAAGATCAAAGAAAGATGGAAAGGATTCTTACAGACAAAAATACATAGAGCGGATCTTTCTGTAGGGAGAAAGAATTGAAAACTAAAGGGATGCCCCAATAATTGGAGAATGACTGAGGAAACTATGGCATATGAATGGAATGGAATATTGTTAAGAAACAAAGAGAAGGGTGTGAGAGATGTCTAGGAACACTTATATGGACACAGAACAAAATGCACCGGACTAGAACAATTTATACAATTTATACAATAACAATGACTATGCAAAGACAAACAACTCTGAAAGACTTAAGAACTGTGATCAATGAAATGACCAATAATTCCAGAGGATTCAAGATGAAGCACACTACTCACCTCCTGACAGAGAGGTGCTGACTCACGGCACAGGAGGAGGCACACGTTTGGGATATGGTCAAATGTAAGAATTTGTTTTGTCTGTCTGCACATTTGTTACAAGTTTTGTTTTTCTTTCTTTTTCACTGGGTACAGGGGAGGGAGAGAAGGGGTGTTTGAAGAGAGATAAAATGAATTTTTCCTGACAAAAAAATTTTTAAATAAAATATTTTATTTTAAAAAATTAATTTTTACTTTGTTTTCAGCTCCAATTCTCTCCCTCTCATCTTCCCTTCTAGAAAGCAAGAAAAAAAAACAAAACTTGTTACAAATATGCAATTGAGTAAAATAAATGACCATATTAGCCATGTCACAGGCATACACACATGTACGTCTGTACACAAACATACCCACACCTCTCATTCTGCACTCTAGGTCCATCACCAATCTATCTGGAGATAGGTAGCATGTTTCATTCATTCTAAGCCCTCTGTAGTTGTGGCTGGTCATTATGTTCATCAGAATTCCTAGGTCTTTCAAAATTGTCTTTATAATACTGTTGTTATTGTATAAGTTGTTCTTCTGGTTCTGCTTATTTAACTTTGCATCAGTTCATGTAAGTCTGCTCAGGCTTCTCTGAAACCATCCCCTTCATCATTTCTTACAACACAATAATATCCCATCACATTCATATATAATATAGCTTGTTCAGCTATTAGTCAATTGAAGGATGCTTCCTCAGTTTCAAATACTCTGACATCACAAAAATAATTGTTAAAAATATCTTTGTACATGTAAGTCCTTCTCTTTCTCTTATTTCGTTGGGTACATAAACCTAGGAACAGCATCACTGGGTCAAAGAGTATGTACGCTTTAATAACTTTTTTTGCATAGTTTCAAAACAACACTGAGTTAATGTACCTTTTCCTACAGACCCTCCAGCATTTGTTAAAAAGAAAAAGAAAAATGTAAAAGATAGTCAACCTTTGCACAGAAAACCATAGACCCTTTCCTTGTGATTCACATATTACCTGCAAACTTCCTAAAGATTATCATTAAAATTTCTAAATCTTTTAACCACCAAAACTCTTGCTAAGACAGATCCTCCCTAGATGGAAATTTTTTTTAAAACACAGGAGCCAGAGGAACAAAAGAAAATCACAGAGATCCAATAGCCTAAGTTCTTTCTCACTAATTTCTAGGCCATTCCATCTTGCTGGTGGGGGTATGAGGCTGTGTGAGCTGTTTACTCCAAAGTTTGTCACTTTGGGCTTATGATCTTTGCAGCTGGGCCCCAGGTCGGGGTACTCTTTCCAATGCAGCAGTTTCCCCCCTTTTTTATTTGAAAAGTAAAATAAAAAAGCAGCTGTACTACCCTGGCATTCGACTTTCTCTGAACTCATGTGGCTACCTCTGCCAGATCTGCCAGAAGAGATGCTGGGCATGCCAGGAAAGGGGATGGGAGAGGTTAAAAGTCCAACCACACTTCAGTCTAGAATCTAGACTCCACTAGTCCCCTTCAGCTGCTTAAGGCAGCGGCTCATAGTCCCTTGCCCATTGTATTTAAAACATATCAAGACTGGCATCACCAATTTTCTTTCTTGGATTTTTTCCTTAAGGAATCTAATTGAGGCGAACCTGCCCCCCAAATAAGCTGTGTATACTTCCAAAAACACAATTAGGCAGTATCCATAAACTCAGGACACTGAAGTTCCTTCCATCCCAGGTATCACAAAGTGCCCATAATCAATCAAGCTCAAATCAATCAATATCTATATCTATATCTACCCTGGATGTTTTTATTTTTTAAATAAAAGTGTCTATTTTTAAGGCCAATGAAAAGCTCTAAAAGTCATACTACATAAATAAAATTATCTATTATCTCCATCTGAATAAAAGCAAAACTGAAGTGTGGGTAATTCAAATTATGCTTCATGGAGTCATAGATTGAGAAGTGAAAAGTACCCTGGAGATAATTTAGGTCAACTCTGTCATTTCACAGATAAGGAAGCTCAGGCTTCCAAGATGAAAACTTTGTAGTAGTGACAGAGCTGGAATTTGAATCCAGGTCCGCTGACTCCGAACCCAACATTCTTTCACCTGATCTCCTTGAGAGCCTAGACTGTATTTCACTTTTCTCTGTATGCCCAGTGTTTAGCATTGTACCTGGCACATAGCAAGTCCTTAATCAATGTGTACTGATTGGCAATGGTTTTCCACAGTGGCATCATGGACTCACCAATGTGGAAAGTCCTTTCTACACGTTGGAACTGCCAGCCATCCACCTCCTTATCCACATCTCTTCATAACTTCTCCAATATGCCAGATGTCTTTAGCTTAATATTTTGTGGATGCCCATCTGGAACTCTGTCTGTCCATCCATTAATCTTTACTCTTGGTACATGAACAGAATTTTCTGGTCATATGTGTATTTTCCGATTCTTGTTTTACCCCACTTATTGCAGTCATATAATTTATGTTACAGCCTTCTTGAACCTATCATAATCTTTCTATTGGGTTTTGTACTGGTATTAATGATGTTTCAAAGATCGTGCTGCCCTGTGATTTTCAGTCAAAAGGCATCCCAGGATGAATACTGGATCGTTGCTGCTGAATGGGGCTTTGCAGCAGGAAGCAGCTTCTTCTATTTAATTCTGGGTCCAATTCACTGTGCATCTGCAAGCCTGTCCAACATATGCATATTTGTGGATTAACTTAATGGACTGCCTATCCAACTGATGGCACTCTAGGCAATGTAGTTTTTTTTAATCCATTGGATTTTTTGTCTCTGGAATAAATGCTTAGTGACTGCTGAATGAATTGTTAGATTGCTCTCATTCAAGTAACCACGGATGATAAAGCAAACCCATTGAAAAATCCAAATGACTTTCCTATTTGGCTTTAGAATTAAGGTCCATTCTCCAAATTCCCTTCAGTGAATATTAAGATACCACTGGATGGCAAGTAAAGGATCCCATGCCAGAAAACAAGATCCATTTAAAAAGAGGGAATACTATACAGTATGAATGTATATGTCTTTCTTTTCATAGGAATATTAGAATCTGGAGGCACAGAATCAAGACAGAACTTCACTATTTACCAGGTCTGATTCCCACTGAGTCATTGAATCTCTCTAACCCTCAGCATCCTCATCTGTGATATAGAAACTAAGAATCATATTTGTAGCATGTACATAGGTCATCAATCCATCAATCATTCAGTAAATGCTGCCTATGGCATCATAGCACCAGACACGCAGGCAAAAACAAAACATTTCCGGGTTTCTAGGCGCATTCGCTCCAACAGGGAGACACTATTTAACACAGAGAGGTATCGGCAAGATA
>CM053596.1:254324426-254355636 GCA_028646575.1 Pseudocheirus occidentalis
ATGAAGATGGCAGCTGTGTGAGCGGAGAGAAAAGGGGTGAACTCAAAAGATGGTGTGGGGATGGAAATGACAAGATCTGATATCCTACAGGACAGGTGGGATGAATGAAAACGAGCCGAGAAAGACACCAAGTGCCTGGAAAACTGATGGTGCCCCAGAGAGTAATAAGGAAGTCCAGAAGAGGAATGGGTTTTAGGGAAAGATGGTGAAGTCTACTTTGTACACATTGAAACTGAGATGCATGGGGTGGCTGGATGGCACAGTGAATAGACCACCTGCCCTGGAGTCAGGAGGACCTGAGTTCAAATCCATCCTCAGACACTTAGCACTTACTAGCCGTGTGACCTTGGGCAAGTCACTTAACCCCAACTGCCCAGCCTTCCCCCTGCCAAAAAAAGCATCCAGTGGGAAATATCCAATAGGCAATTTGTGATGTGGGTTGAATAATAATGATAACTAGCATTAGTATATATAGAGCTTTAAGGTTTACAATGCATATTCCATATCCATCTATCCACCTATCTATCTGTCCAGCTGTCTGTCCATCTATTGATACAGTCATGCACAATATGTAGATATAGATATGTAGATATATACGCACATACATATATGTGTTTATAATCATTTGATCTTCACACCAACCCTGGAAGCAGGTGCTTTTATTATCCCCATTTTATAGCTGAGGAAACTGAGGCAAAGGTTAAGTGACTTGCCCAGGATCATACAGCCAATAAGTGTCTGACGTGGTATTAGAATTCAGGTCTTCCTGACTCCCAGTTCAGTGCTCTAGCCATTATACCGTCTAGCCTGCATCTATATTCCTAATATGGAGGTTTGTATAATAGTAACTTATGAGGCATCTAAGCTCCAATTAACCTCTAAGCCTGAATTATCTTCCATTTCTTCCCAGAGACCCCCCCTGAAGCACTTCAGTCTTCCTTGCCTTCTCTCTCCTCTGGACTCCTACAGAATTCTTTTTGGCATCCAGTCCATAGCATCTTCAACTGTCATCTGATTTAGAGGCAGCTTTTCTCTTGAAAACTACAGGAGAGCAAAGACATTTGGTCTTTTCTTGTACTTCCATCAGTGTCTGCTGTAGCCCTGACCACGCCCTCTGTGTGCACCCACTACTTAGTTGAAGGAATTTACAGGTATCTGTTGTTAACAGGTGAATTACACATCCACAGGTGGCTTTTATGGCAAGGATGAAAAGGGTCCTACACCACTGCATGTTTCTTATGATCAACTTCTTAGATGAATACACAAGTGATGGACTCATCAAATCTGCAGATCAAACAATTGGTCAATAACCATTTATTAAGTGGCTTGTATGTGTCAGGCCCTGTGCTAAGCACTGGGGATACAACAAGGAGCAAAAGCCAGTCCCTGCCCTCAAGGTGCTTACAGCCTAGAGGGGAAGACAACATGTAAACATATACAAAACACGCTATAGACTGGATAAAGAGGAAAAAATGAGCTGAGAGAAGGCACTGTAATTAGGAGGGGCTGGGGAAGACTTCCTGTTCTCAACCTTCCTAAAGCACAACTCTTTAATACTTGTATGTGGGGGTGTCTGCATGTGGGCAGACCTGCCTGGAGACAGATAGAGGAGCTGTGTCTCTGTTCCTAAGACCATCGGAAATATGTGTTTTCCCTGTGACCCCTGTGACCCCTGTGACCCCTGTGAAAGGGTTGTCCAACCCCCAAAGGGGTCACGACCCACAGGTTGAGAACTGCTGACTTAAAGGAAGCCAGAGAGAGATTAGTAGTTGGAGTGGAAGAGGAAGAACATTCCAGGCATGAGGGACGACCAGGGAAAATGCCCCGAACTAAGAGACAGAGGGTCTTGTTAGCAAAACAGCTAAGAGGCTGGCGTCACTGGATCAAAGAGTACATGTCAGGGATTAAAGGGGAAGAAGACTGGAAAGGTAGAAGGGGGGTAGGTGAGGAAGGGCTTTGAATGCCAAACAGAGCATTTTGTATTTGATCCTGGAGGCAACAGGGAGCCACTCGAGTTTATTGAGTAGGGGAGGAACATGGTAAGCCTTGCACTTTAGCAGCTAAAGGGATGGTGGATTGGAAAGAGACTTAAAGCAGGCAGACTCTCCCCTCACCACCCCCTCACCTCAAGTGGGCTATAGCAGTAAATCAAGTATGAGGTAACAAGGGCCTGCACCAAGGTGGGGGCAGTGTCAGACTTGGAATCAAGAAAACCTGAGTTCAAATTTGACTTCAGACATTTACTAGCTGGATGACCCTGGGCAAGTCACTTAATCCTGATTGCCTCCCCAAAATTCCCCCATAAACAAGAGAGAGACAGAGACAGAGACAGGGAGACAGAGAGAGAGAGAGAGAGAGAGAGAGAGAGAGAGAGAGAGAGAGAGAGAGAGAGAGAGAGAGAGAGAGAGACGGAGACGGAGACACAGAGAGAAACAGAGACACAGAGACACATACACAGACAAACAGAGACAGGAAGACAGAGATAGACACAGAAAGACAGAGAGACAGAGACAGACAGACATAGAGAAAAACAGAGAAAGACACAGAGAGACACAAAGACAGACGCAGACTCCAAAAACTAAGGGGAGGTGGTGGCAGTGGTTTCAGAGACCCAGGAAACCAACAAGGAGCCCCTGGCCCTGCCTGAGCTCCCTGTATCTCATTAGGAATGGAACTGAAGAGAAGTGACAGAAAAAGAATTTCATGGGCAGGACATGAGTTAAAAGAGTATTACTTAATTATGGGTTGGATGGAAAACATTATGTGAGGTTGGTTCAGATCTTTCCAGAGGTCGGCCAGCAGCCTCAGAAGGGGAGCTTCATTGAAAACAGCTGGGAAGCAGGCTGACATTCAGTCTAAGTTTCCTTGCCATGCCCTAGAGCTGTCTGACAGACAGCATCCGTCCTGAGCTCGGCATGAAGAGGGCCTTGCCAAGGCCCCTGACCACCTCAGCTGGGGACAGGAGAGACCACAGCCCAGGCCTGTCAGCTTCTAAGGGCCTTAAGTCAGAGACCCAGAGTGATGGGTCTGCAGCTCGGACTGAATGCCTTCTTTAGTGGAGAGTATTAGAATTATCTGATACAGAAGATCTGGGAGATCCTCACTGTTTAGGCTGCACCTGCTTTTTAGAGCAGAGTAGCCACAGATCAGTGGACCTGAAGAGCCCCAGAGATTTTTGAATCCAGTCCTGTCTTCTTCACACTTGAGGAAGCAGACCCAGAAAGGCTAAGGCACTTGCCCAAGGTGGTCAGTGGCAAAGCAAGGCTGAAATCCAGGTGTCAAGACTTCTAAATCAGAGTTCTCTCAGCACAACATCCCTGTGCGCCACCCTTGAGGTCATCTTAGCACTGCTGTGGAAATCAGATAAATCACACTTTCTCTTATGTTTCAAACACTGTGGGACAGAAAGGACATGGCAGCTTCCCTGTGAGGCAGCAAGGTGGTTCACTGGGCCTGGAGTCAAGAAGAGCTGAATTCACATCTAGGCTCAGATACTCCCTAGCTGTGTGACCCTAGGTAAGTCCCTCTACTTCAGTTTTTCACTCTCTCCTTCTAGAACTAAAAGTTCACTAGTCCTGTACATTGCTTATGAACGAGGGCTGGATTGAAACACTCTCCATTCCCTGCTCCCTCCCCTCCCAACTCTGTACAGTCTTGAACACCCACGTTTTTAAACGACTACCGCTGATCTTCTCTGCCAGGCGTGGTTTGGTCATGGGCAATTTCTGCCAGAGTTATACCAGATTTTATACAGTAAATGTGCTTCCCTAATGTTCTGTGTGAATTTCAATTTTTGCCTGTCAATTAAACTTCAGGTGCATTGGAGGAGTTCTCTGTGAAAGAAGGCCTTCATTTTTTCATTTTAAAAAAAGAGAAGAATGTTATTTTGGAAAGCAAATCACCTTTTTGCAATATGTTAAGAATGAGTGATTTCATCAGTGTGGGTGCCTCCTGAACCAGGGCAGATTACGAACCTCTGTACTCCACTAGGTTATTACAAGTTGCTGTCTTTTCTGCCACACTCCAGGTTCCTTGAAGGAAGGCATTCTGTCTGGTTTCATTTCTGCATCCGTCCTCTTGATCTCTCCCAAGGCTCATTTAGTCTTTCTCTTCATTGTTTCCCGGATTCCGTGCATGTCCTTGCTGTGACCTTTCAGACTGGCCTGTGTTTTCCCATTGACTTTCTGACCACTGAAAACTGGAAACTGCGATTTCTAGATCCCCGACGTAACCCGAATGCAAATAAGCATAGGGTCCCCAAGCTCCCACTAACTGGCTTGGCATTGTTGATTGCTGCTCCTGTGTTACTATACCTACCTGACCTCTCTTCTTTAGTTGTGTGACCCTGGGCAAGTCAATTAACCCCTATGTGCCTCACTCAGTTTCCTCATCTGTAAAATGAGGGGAGGGATGGGGCGGCTAGGTGGCGCAATGAATAGAGCACCGGCCCTGGAGTCAGGAGTACCTGAGTTCAAATCCGGCCTCAGACACTTAACACAAAAAACCAGCTGTGTGATCTTGGGCAAGTCACTTAACCCCAACTGCCCTCCAAAAAAAAAAGAAAAAAAAAGAAAAAAAAATGAGGGGAGGGAATTGATGACCTCTAACCCTTCCAGATCAGAATCTATAATCCCATTATCCCTAATATGATAGCCACATAATAGGATGACTGATAAATGGAATTTATCATTTTTAAAAAGCAGCTTATTCTATGCTATATAACTTGTAAGACTAACAAAAATTACTATCCTGGGGGAGCTAGGTGGTGCAATAGATAGAACACTATCTCACCCTCCCCCCCAGTCTTCCTGACAGTGGGACTAGGAGGCAGGTGAGAAGCTTCACGAAGGCTGCAGTGACAAGTATCCACACGATACACAGAGGAACCCTAGCGGGCTTTGTCCCTTGCAGCATCTTGCACAACTGGGTGCTTAGGAGGTGTTCAATAAATACTCTCTCATAGATTAATCTTATTCACAGACAAGGAGAGAGAATGTGTCGTGGTGGGATAAGAACAGAATTTGGATCGGAAGGAATTAATGGAGTCCCAGCTCTGTTCTGAACAAGTAGCTGAGTGACCGTGGGCATCCTTCACTCTCTTTGGGCTTTAGTGTCTTTATTGGTAAGATAAGGAGCTTAGCTTAGGTACTCTCTAGCTTCTTCTACTTAGTAATCCTAAGGATCCTGTATAAAGGCCAGGACTACGAGTCCACTAATACCAAAGATGTCTTATGGATATCAAGGGGCTGGACCACAGGGCATCATGGTCAGGTTTAGCATAAGAAGGTATATGAAGGGTGGCCAAGTGATGCAGTGAATAGAGCACCGGCCTTGGAGTCAGGAGAACCTAAAGTTCAAATCCAGCCTCAGACACTTAACACTTACTAGCTGTGTGGCCTTGGGCAAGTCACTTAACCCCAATTGCCCTGCCTTCCCCCTTCAGAAAAAAAGAGAGAGACAGAGAGACAGAGACAGAGAGAGAGAGACAGAGAGAGAGAGAGAGAGAGAGAGAGAGACAGAGAGAGAGAGAGAGAGAGAGAGACTGAGACTTATCCAGAGTAAGACAGCTAGTAAGTTTCTAAGGATCTTTTTAAACTCAGGTTTTCCTGAATCCAGATCCAACTCTGTTGCTGCCTACTAATGAAGGAGAGGTGCTTCAAAGACGCATGGCTGTCGGAAATAAAAGAGAAGGAACAGAAAGTCATCTCCGGTCACTGCCTCTGAGGGAGCACCAGGTCATTAAGTGCTGTCCAAATAATCATTACGACTACTCCCCCCACCCCACTCCCCCAATTATGGCTGCATTAATGTCTTATTCTGAAGGCGCCAGAAAGCACCTCCATCAGCACTGCCTCGGAGCTGGCCCATCACCTCCCCAGTCTGACTGCTAGCCTGAAACAAATCAGCAGCAGATGAGTGCTGGGGCTGGGGCTGGGGCTGGGGCTGGGGCTGGGGCAGGGGCAGGGGGCCAGACTGCCCTGTCAGCCTAGAAGACCTTGAAGTCTGGGCTTGGGCTAGGTTTATTTTTTTAGTTTGTTGATATCTTTTGTTTTTGTATTGCATTCCCATCCAAATACACTCCCTCAATATCCCTTACCCAGAAAACTTTTCTTTTTAACAGTTTAAAAAAAGAAAAAAAGGCTTCACTAACAGACTATACAATATTCCATACTTATGGCCCGCCTCTTCTCCAATGAAAAGAGGAAAGTCCACTTCTCTGGGACCCGGCTTAGTCCTTATAGTTAAGCAGCATTGGATTTAGTTTAGTCCATTCCCCATAGAGAGCATGAATTGTCTCTTTTCTGTCCCTGCCTTTGGCACTATCAGGCACACAGTTAGTGCTTAAGGAATGCTTATTGATGGGGTTGGTTCCTAAAAAGGAATCCAGAGGGAGCAGCTCAGTCTCCCCTACCCCCCCCCCAGGCTGCCAAAGTGGGCTTTGGGCGTTTAGGGTTTGCCATTTATTGTCTGAAACACAGAAGGGGCCTCCCACTTAGAGCATTCATTAATCAAGGCATCACGGCATCCATAAGAGCTGGAGTTTATACAGGGATTTATGATTTGCAAAGCACTTTAGATACATAATCTTATCTGATCTTCACATCAACCCCAAGAGGTATGTCCTAAAGGTATCGTATCCCCATGTTACAGATGAGGAAACTGAGGTTCCAGGGTCACATAACAAGAAGGTGCTGGATGTGGGATCTGCACCCTCACTTCAAGTCCAACAATCTTCCCATCAGTCACCATGCCCTGCGTTCCTCACACTCTGACAGGTGCCACATCGTAATCCCTCCTGTATCCTCTGCTCCTCTAGAAAAAACTTTCATTCCTTCTGTTTCCTCTTCCTTCCTCCCCAGGGAGGTCTCCTATTCCCCCAGCTCTAGACCCAAGTTATAGAGCCTCTGCCTTCTAGGATACCCAGACCTGTGGGGCTTCATGATGGTATAATTGTCTCCCTAGCCCTAAGCTTCTCTCCGCAGACTAGATGGATGATGCAACCCTGCATGACATGCTGCGGAAAGTATGTTCAGGTGCCTGGCTGTCCTCTGCCTAATGCCTTTTAGATCAGGAGCCAGATTTGATTTTCCTTCCCTTCCCGGCTCCAGCTTAGACCCAGGCTCATTTTTCAGATGCCTGTCAGGTCCCAGGCATGGAGCTGGGAGGTGGGGATGCCAAGTACTTTACATTTCATAGACAATACCATTCTCCTTCTCTTCCTCCCATCTCCTCCCTATCCTTATCCTTTTGTGACCCTCCTTTCTCCTACTCCATCATAAGCCTAACTTGCTGCTTTATCCTTCCAAGATTTTAAAAGACTGGTGTTATTACATTGTGCATTCCTTACAGAGAAGGAGCTAGAGAAATCAGATAAACTGGGACAGGGAGGGAGAGACAGACAGAGAGACAAAAAGGAGGGAGATAGAGAAAGGAAGAGACAGACAGGTAGAGATAGAGAAAAGTGATAGGAGAGGGAAATGGGAAAAGAGGGAGATAGGGAGGGGGTAGAAGGAGAGAGAGAGAGAGAAAGAGAGACAGAGAGAGAGAGAGAGAGAGACACACAGAGAGAGACAGAGAGAGAGAGACACACAGAGAGACAGAGAGAGAGAGAGAAAGAGACAGAGAGAGAGACAGAGAGACACAGAGAGAGAGAGAAAGAGACAGAGAGAGAAAGAAAGAAAGAGACAGAGACAGAGAAAGAGAGAGAGGGGGGAAGGAGGGAGGGAGGGAAGGAGGGAGGGAGAAAGGAACAGATAGGAAGAAGAAGAGGGGGAAAGACAGAGGGAGAGGGAGATCTTAATGGGACTATTTATAGTCATCACCATTTATTATCAAATCAGTATGGATTAGCCGGCATTACCATCTATCTTTAACATGAATTCATCTTTAAATTTTTGTTTCTACAACCTTCATTTAAAAACAACTCAAATCTGCATAATGTTCACGTCCTGCAAAATGCTTTCATCACAATATCCTGGAGGATCTAAGTATTATTATCACCATTATACAGATGAAGAAACTGAGGCTTGGAGACATTAAATTTCTTGTTCCAAGTTAAACTAGATCAAAGTACCATAGACGTAAAGTTAAAAATATTGAGGTCATCAAGTGTAACCCTGACATCAACTTCCAAATGAAGAAACTGAGACCAACAGAGATAAAGTGACTTGCCCAGGGTCACACAGTTAGTACATATCTGAACCTAGGTCTTCCTGACTCTAAGTTCAGTAAGTTGGGACTCTAAAGACAGGAGTCTTCCCACTACACCACTCACATCACACAAGGTAAAGGTGAGGGTCAGAGTAAAATCCAGTGAATTTTAGAAACATAAATATAAAACAAGATGTGACCTTAAAGGCCAATCAGTTCAACACCTTCATTTTATGGATAAGGAAACTGAGGGAATTGTCCTAGGCCACACAGCTAATAAATGGCAGGGGCAAGATTTGAACTCAAGTCCTCAGAGGCTTTATTCAGAGTTCTTCCCTTTGTGCTGCACCATCTCAGGGGTCATATTTTCAGGTAAAGCCTGCAGCATTACCACAGGCTCCCAGTCTTCTTGGCTGCTACCAGACAGCTAGAGTTGCCTTCTTTTGACCATACATATACCTCAAGATTGTAACCCTTTCTCAACTCTCTGAGAATGACAACACACATGAAGCCACAAAACTACTTTACTCCAGGTTAAAGGGCCCAAGAAGGAAGCCAAAACTGGTTGTAATGAAACCATTTTAAGTCTTTGCTCATAAACTTGTTTAAATTGCATTTAATACTAATGTGGAAATGCTTTACATGATTATACATATAAAACCTACATCAAAGTGTGCACCATTTTAGGAAGGGGGGAGGGAGGAAAGAAGAGAGAGAGAGAAATGCTGAACTCAACATTTTTTAAATGAATCTTAAACATTGTCTTTACATGTAAATGGGAAAAAATACTATTAAAAATTGCATTTAGGGGCAGCTAGGTGGAGCAGTGAATAGAGCACCAGCCTTGGAGTCAGGAGGACCTGAGTTCAAATCCAACCTCAGACACTTAACCCAAAACTAGCTGTATGATGTTGGGCAAATCACTTAACCCCAATTGCCCAGACTTCCCCCCTCAAAAAATTGCATTTAAACTGTTTTATATTTGTAGAATGCTAGAAGTAGAAATAACCTCATTCAAAAGTCACTAGATGACACTAAGGCAGTGGTTTTCAACCTTCCTAATGCCACGGCTCTCTAATACACTTTCTCATGTTGTGGTGACCCCCAACCATAAAATTATTTTTGTTGCTACTTCATAACTGTAATTTTGCTATTGTTATGAATCATAATGTAAATATCTGATATGCAGGATGTATTTTCATTGTTACAAATTGAACATAACCCATAGGTTGAGAATCACTGGTCTAAGGTTCTTTCAAGCCTAAATCTATGATCACCTAATCCAGCCCTTTCATTTTATTGATAAAAAAAAATTGTTGCCCTATCGATTCTCACAAACATGCACATAACTAATGAAGCACAGAGGCAAGACCAGAATCCAGGTCTTCTGACTCTAAGAATCATGGGATCAAAGGCTCATAGTATCATAGCACTGTAGCAGAGTTTGAGTTCAGCCTCCTTATTTTATAAACCTGAGGTCCACAGATTCTAAATCACTTGGTCACGCTGTTCACAAGGTGCCAAACTGGGACTTGAACCCAAATGATCTGCCTCCAGATCCATTATTCTTTCTCATTGTATTTTCACAGCAAAGGGAACTTCTACCTAGAGAAAGAATCCTAACTACAGTATCCCTTGACAACTGTTGAATCAACCTCCAATTAACCATTCCCAGTGATGAGCAGAGTGGCCCATTTCATTTGTGGGTGGGTCGAATTATTAATAAGTTTCCCAAATTTACCTCATATCTGCCTCTGATCACTTTGCCCCCATTTTTTCCTTCTGGGACACAGCAAAATATGGTCACTCCTAGACTGCCAAGGGTGGACAAGAGATTCCAGGGGATGCTATCCCAGAGTCCACCAGCTGGTGACGTCTGAACTTGATCTCTGGGACTGTGTTCTTGGAGGCTTCTCAGGGAGAGAAGCTGGAAGAGGAGAGAGCAGGTTCATTCTCCACCTTTGAATTGCTGTCAGGCAGGGTTAAGCAGGGGTGCTGGCCTCTGGGTGCCCACTCCCTCCTTCACAGACTCTGATAGGCTGTTGTTTCTGGAAATAGTGACTGGACTGGGGAAATGCAAGAAACACTGTGGGGAGCTGAGTGACAGCTGGTGAGACCATGCAAGCCCCTTGCCCAGACATCTGCTTTTCCCCTTGCCTCCATGCCAGGGGAGGAGGCAGCTCTCATTGACTGTCCAGCCTCTCCAAGTTTTTGTTTCTCTTTCCTTCTCATGAGAGGAAGAACTCAAAAGGAGGAGAAGCTCCCAGGGCAAACCACTGGATTCCTCCCATCCAGATGAACTGCTCCTTCAGTTCCCCACTACTCCCATCACTGCTATCTCTTTATCCTTTCTTTACATAAAAAAAAAATCTGAGGGCTGCTAAATCCTCCTTTATGTGATTAATACCAGTGAAGATAGAGATTTGGATCTCTCTCCATCGGGGCTTTTAACCATCTTTTGTGGCATGGATCCCCTTTGGTGGGTTAGTGAAGCCTGTGGAGTTTAAAATTTTCCAACCTATAGTAAAAGAAACTGAGGCAGAGCTCTGAGTCAATGGCACTTTATTAAAGGGTCCATGGTCCCCTCCAATGGAGTGGACCTCAAATCTTCCTCACAATCTGAGATGCCCTTGGTCCTCAAGACTTTGTTTTTATAGGGTCTGATACCCAAATATGCAAAAGAGGCCTGGCAAAATACAGAATCTCATTGACTGATAGAACCTTATGCTCGAGGGCCAGAAATGAAGACAGGCAAGGCAGGGGGCATCTCTGGTGAGCAAGCTGTCTTGAGATGACCATAAGATGGTTACCTACTCATGCTGGGCAAAAGAAGGTGGCCTGGAGGTCCAGAAATAAATTGGGGGACTTTCCAAAGAATTGAGGCATCTTGCCCATGCTGGGTCTGGACATGGAATTTGAGCAAAACAGGGTGGACATAGCTTTGCCAGCATTCTTGTGGTTGTGCAAGTGAGCTTCATAAACTGTAAACAAGTGGTGAATATGGGATTAAAGTCTGAGGCCTACTACAAGAACCTATTTTATCTAATTACCCCATATGATTTATGTAAAATATTGAACTGATTAATACTGATTGGAATAGAGTAGGGGTCTTGTGAATAATATCACACAAGCCTACGGACTTCTCAGAATAATATGCAGAGATTTAAAGACGTAGGACGACAAAGACAACTCATTATATTGAAGGAAAGTTATCAAAGTATAGTTGTTTCAAGCCTGAATGCTCTGCCTCCAAAGCTAGGTTGCTGTCAGCGCATCAGGATGACAAAGGCTCTTTACAAGGAGTTGGCAGAATAATGGTGGAGAAGCTGCTCTCAATGCAAACTCACACTCTGAACAAGGGAAATAAAAGTATGGAATAACAAATATTAAAAAAAGGAAAAAGCACTAAATTTCTCCTTCTCTGAAGTGAGGGGTGTGGCCTAAATGACAGGTTCTTTCCAGTCTTAAACCTGAAGATGTTAAGAGCTAAGGAGGAGCCTGTAAAAGGTGTTGGAGAGAATTTGAGTGGCAGGACACTTTTATTGGGGTGGAGAAGGGTGTGAAGGGAGAAGACAAGGATAACAGGAAGGCTTTATGGAGAAGGTAGAATAGGAATTCAGCCTTGAGGGAGGGGGAAGGTAGGTGGAGGAGACCACAACAGGCGTAGATTAGGAGATTGGGGAAGAGTCCATTCCAGGCTTAGGGGTCAGTGTGAGCAAAGGCAGAGAGAGAAGAGGCCAGAGCACAGAACCAGAGATTTGTTGGATTGGGCTATGTAAGAAGGAGGTGGATGTAAGTGGAGGTCACTGATTTTCTGGACTGGGGCATCTCCTATGGGTCTGGGACTCATCACTGAAGGCCTTGTGCTTTGAAATGATAAAGGAACTCCTGACTGGTCCCTGTGACTGGAGGCCTGCATTTAACAGGCCTGGCCCCTGCACCAGGAAGAACCACACTCAGAGGCTTTCAAAGCAGAGGAGAAAATCTGCAATAGAGCCCAGAAAGGGTTAGAGTATAAAATAAAATAGAGTCAATTTAGAGGGAGGTTGCTGAAGACCTTGAATGCCAAGCTCCAAAGTTTAAACCTTATTCAGTAATCTAGAATATAAAATGTATGTTTCAGGAATATAGACCAAAGAGTTCAAGTAGTGGAGTTAAAGGAGATTTAAAAATTCATGGGAGAAGCAGAGGACCTAGAAAATCTGTCTGTACACCAATAAAATGAACAAACAAAGCAAGCAGCGCTGAAGGCCTTAATACTCCTAAGGACAGAAACCTGGGCGTGGAATCAGAAAATGTGGATTCAAGTTCTAACTCCACCATTTTCTAGTTATGTCAAATGCAGCTACTGAAAGGGGAGTTCCATAAATCATCTGGTAAACGTGTGACCTTGGGTAAGTCACACTCTCTCTAAGACAAACAATGCTTTCCTCATTTATAAAATGTATATGACACTTATATCACTGCTAAGATTGCTGTAGGAAGCAAATGAAACAACTATGAAAATAATAAAGTGTAATACGAATGTAGACTATTTCTATTATTTCTAAACTCCTTTTAAAATGAGATATAAAATTAGTAATCTGTGTTAATAATAATGACAATAGCTTTTATAAGATATTTGAAGGTTTGCAAATATTTTCCAGGTATTATCTAGTATTACAGACACTAGAAATGACCCTCTGAGACAAGCGCTATTATTATTCCCATTTCACAGATAGGAAAACTGAGACTGAGAAAGGCTAAGTGACTTGGCCAGGGTCACACAGTTACATAAGGGGCAGGATTTGAATTCAGGTTGAAACACCTAAGTAAAATTGTGCTACATGTTACACATTTAAAGACTAGTGAAAAAGTGACCTAATTCTAATTTTCTATAGATTACAAAATGTAAATCTGGGTAATAAGACCACATAACATGTGCTACATGTTACACATTTAAAGACTAGTGAAAAAGTGACCTAATTCTAATCTTCTATAGATTACAAAATGTAAATCTGGGTAATAAGACCACAAGCTTTGGGCCAAAAGATGCCTTGTTTGATTGTTTTAGTCACACCCAACTCTATGTGACCCCATTTGGGGTTTTCTTGGCAGAGATACTGGCGGGTTTTTGCCATTTTTTCTTCTAGCTCATTTTACAGATGAGCAAACTGAGGCAAACGGGGTTAAGTGACTTGGCCAGGGTCACACAGCTAGGAAGTGTCTGAGGCTGGATTTGAACTCAGGAAGATGAGTCTTTGACTTCAGACTGGGCACGCTATTTATTGCACCATCGCGCTGTCCTAGAAGATACCTTAGGTTCATCTCATCCAGCCCCTCACTTTAGAGCTGAAGAAAAAAGAAATCCCAAAGAGATTTTACCCAAGGGTATAAAGAGCATGTTCAGAATGTGAAAGTAGTTGCTTTGACTCCAATCCAGGGTTCTTTCCACTTACCACAAAGAGTCTTTTACTTAAAGGATAAAGAGCTCAAATGGGGATCCTCACTCCTACCAGGCATCAAAGTCCTAATCAATCAGTTACCAAGCATCTGTTAAACACCTCATGATGTGCCGTGCACTGGGAGAAGCAGTGGGAACACAAACGTGAAAAGCAGGATGAGGACAGTCCTTGTTCTCAGAGGGTTTGTATCCTAACGAGAGGAGACATCCTGCTGCAAGGATCTTCTCACCGTGACCTCACACCCATAGGGATGAATGGTGGGCTGTAGTCTAAAGGAGAGGCCCAGGAGAACGGTAAGGGAAAATCACATGTGGAATTATTAAACAAAGGAGAAAACTCCCAAACCACCGAATGTATCCAACAATATAATAATAATAATGCTATAATAACAGCTGATACTTATAGGCTGCTTTAAGGCTTGCAAACACCTTCCATATATTATCATATCTGATCCTCAAAACCGTCCAGTAAGGTAGTGCTATAATTACGCCCATTTTACAGAGAAGGAATCTGAGATGGGGTAAAGGTAAGAGACTTGCCCATGGTGAGGCAGGATTTGAACTCAGGTCTTTTTGATTCCAAATCCAGAGCTCTTACCATGACCCCATTACTACCTCATGCATGAAAACTGTAAACATGACTCTTATTTACTCTCTACCTCAAGAAAAAAAATGGCAAAACAATGGATGGATGAATTTATTAGCTGTTAAACATTTGAATATCTGTGTAACTAGCTGTGTATTAGATATTAAGGACAGTAAAATATTAAACACAGCCCCTGCCTTCAAGGTACTTACAGTGTAACTGGCAGAGACAAGACTTAAGAGCATGAAACAGAATAATTAACAGTATGTAATTAGTGGCTAAATTGTATACTATAATTACAAATATTGGGTGTCAGAGACACTAGAGAGAAGTGTGGACAAGAGGACCTGGGATTTCAATTTTTACAATTCTATTATCAAAGTTAATAATTCATTTATTTAAGTAAGAGGCTTTTAAAATACATACGCTTTCCTCATTTCATGGAAGCCACAGTGGATTATGAACATGAAATGCAGCCAGATATAGTTAAAGTGACCCTTAATTTTGTTTTACTTTTTTTTCCCCTAAAAGCTTGGCAATTAAAAAGATGTCTTAAAGGAAGATGGAATGATGGGGAGAGCAGAGAAGCTTATATTTGGAAATGGCCATGATGTAACAAGAAAATAAATAAAACTTTTTTTTTTTAAGTAAGAGGCATTTAGCTTTTAGGAACCGAAAGGCATATTTGCATTTCAGAAGTATTACTGTGATTGTCGAGACTGATGAAATTCACATCAGGAAAAGCCACGTTTTAAAAAAAAACTCTTGTTAATCAAAGAAAGAAATTTCTCTTTCTTAATCTTGGGGGAACAAAGCAAAAACAACTATGAATTTTTGAAATTGCTTTCTGTTGTACACAATAAGCCTGTATCTTTAAATCATTATGTAATATACAGATACATAAATCATACATGTACTACAGGAAATTCATAGTTGCAGAATTTTCAGGCTATAAAGAAAAATAAACCAAGTCCAGCTATATTTCTCATGCCTATACATGTGTCAGCAACAAAAAACCCTTTGTTTTTCATGCTAATCCTCCAATTACCTTGACTTTGGGGTTGTGTCAGAGTTATAGGCTCAGACTGGGTGAGACCAAGAAATTGGCAGGAGTCCTTTAAAACATGGCCGAATGGCAGAGTTTTAGACCCACCCACCATCAGAGAAGAATTATCTCTGACAGTTTCCCCATGAAAGCCTCCCTGATCCTCCCTTCAGGCTTGTTCCTTGCGTTATATCTGACCTTTCTACCCTTGGTTTCTTTCCTTAAGCTTTGTTGTTCAATTCAACAAATGTGTTAAAACACCTGCCGTGTAAGGTGCTGTGCTGAGTACCGGGTGTACAAAGACAAGAACTGAAGTCGTTACTGCTCTTGAAGAGAAGACATTGTTAGGGGATCCACTGTGCACACAAGCAAATACCACCCATGCCTCCATATAGATGCATGTGTATGTGCTGTCATTTCAAGATCCAGAGAGTATCAGTGAGTGAATCGGCAAGGCCTTGCTGTAGGTGACAGCACTGGAGTTACATTTGAAGAAAACATGGAGATTCTATGAAGCAGAGATGAGGGAACACGTCCAGATGTGAGGATCACTTATACATAGGCAAGGGGAGTGTTGGGGACGACTAACTACTAAGGGAACATTTTGGCTAGAATGGAAAGTATGGGAAGGGGAACAAAAGGAAATTACTGGAAATGTAGGTGGGAGCTTTGAATGCTAGACTGAAGAGTTCTTATTTTAACCCATACAAAGGCAGAGTTACTGAAGATCTCTGAGGAGAGAGTATGATGTGTGGTTTGGTGTATGCATGAGAAGCAGTGATTTGACAGTGATGTGGAGAATGGATTGGCTAGAAGAAAGACCAGAGGCAAAGACCAGTTCGAAGGCTATTGCAATAGTCCAGGTAAGACGTGAGGAAGGCCTGAGCCAGAGTATAGACCTTGTGATTAGAGAGAAGTTATCAAGTTTTCAGGATTCCCTTCTTTGAGGCTAACCCCCTAACCGTCCAAGAATGACTTTTAGCTATCAGACTCTACTTCACCTGCTCCAAGTCTATACCTGATAGGGTTTAGGCCCTCATTTTGGGTCTCAACTTACAGATCTCTGCTGCCCTCAACTGGCCCGTAGGCCCTATAGCCTTCCTGGTTGGTTCCCATGGGTCTAAGTTAACCCTTTGAGTCCCACACTCCTTTGGGCTTGTAGAAAGCACTGCTTAAATTCTTGGACATTACATTGTACTGCCAACCCACAGGATTTTAATTATATCTAAACAATCAATCTGAGGAGAGTGAGTGAAGAACACTGATGAAAGAAAGAAAGAAAAGAAAGAAAGAAAGAGAAAAAGAATCAGTAAAAGAAGGAATAAAAAAGAAAGAAAGGAGGAAAGGAAGCAAGGAAAGAAGGAAAGATGCACAGAGATAAAGAAAAAGAAAGAAGGAGAAAAAGGGAAAAGAGAAAGAAAGAGAAAGAGAGAAAGAAAAAGAAAGAGGAAAAGGAGGAAATAGGAGAAAAAGGAAAAAGAAGGAAGAAAAGAAGAAAGAAAGAAAGAAAGAAAGAGGGGAGAAAGAAAGAGAAAAAGGAAGAGAAAGAAAGAGAAAGAGAAAAAGGAGGAAAAAGGAGGAAGAAAAAAGGAAGAAAGGAGGGAAGGAAGGAAAGAAGGAGGATGCACAGAGATAAATAAAAAGGAAGAAGGAGAAAAAGGGAAAAGAGAAAGAAAGAGAGAGAAAAAGAGAAAGAAAAGAGAAAAAGGAGGAAATAGGAGAAAAAAGGAAAAAGAAGGAAGAAAAAAGAGAGGGAGAAAGAAAAAGAATGAGAAAAAGAAGGAAAAAGAAGAAAGAAAAAAGAAAGAAAGAAAGAGGGAAGGAAGGAAAGAAGGAAGGATGCACAGAGATAAAGAAAAAGAAAGGAGAAAAAAGGAAAAGAAGGAAGAAAGAAAGAAAGAAAGAAAGAAAGAAAGAAAGAAAGAAAGAGGAGAGAGAAAAAAGGAAGGAAGAAGAAAGGGAAGGCAGGAGGAGGAAGGAAGGAAGGAAGGAAGGAAGGAAGGAAGGAAGGAAGGAAGGAAGGAAGGAAGGAAGGAAGGAAGGAAGGAAGGGAGGGAACATTTGGCAGCTAATCTTCAGGATATGAACTTCTACCCATCCAGTCAGGAAACAAATATAGTTGCTTTTCCCACTGGCATAGTATCTGGGAGATCAGGGTCATTTCAACACCACCAGGAGTTAGAGTGATACTTTAGCAGGGGTACATTTGTAATAACCACTAAGAAGACATGGTACTTTGTTGCTCACACAGGTCAGGACATGAGACATGGTCAGGGAAGAACCTACATTTCAAATAGGAGAGATGAAGGCTTATGGTTGCTTCCCGTCTGTGTTACCTTGGGGCAGTCACTTAATCAGCTGGGTCTCAGCTTCTTCATCTGCCAAATTAGTCATTTCGACAAGAAGGTCTCTTCAGTTCCTAATAACAATCTTGACTAGAGCATTTCTCTAGCTCCTCCACAGCAACTCCCTTGCGCTAGGGCTCTTGCTGTCCCCATACCCTCGCTGTACACTACAGAATCCTTGTTCTCTCACTCCCACTCTCACACCCCAAGTGGGAATTCCCTAAAGATTAATTCTTAGCCCTCCACGTTTCTCTTTTTATAGTCCCTTCTCTAGAGATTTTTCTGTGGTCTCAAAGCTTTAATCACCACTTCTGCACAAATTACTCCAATGAGATAATATGCACAAGGGTGCTTTGCCAACTTTCAAGCTCTGTATAAATTAAACTTCTCCTTGTAATGATTATAATGATATCCAGACTTGTGACTTCATTTGTGTTGTGCAAAGAAACTCCCTCCATCAATGCAGCTCAACACAAGGCACCAGAAGATGCATCTAGGGAGCTGGAGTGTCAGACTTAGATTCGGGAAGACGTGAGTTCAAATCCAGCCTCAGATGCTTTTTAGCTACATGACCCTGGGCACATTCCTTTGACTTTTATCTGCCTCACTTTCCTCACCTCTAAAATGGGAATAATAACAGTACCTACTTCCCGAGGCTGTTGTAAGAATAAAATGAGATGAGATTGGTAAAGTGCTTGATGACCCTTAAAGTGACACGAGTGCTAGCTGCTGCTGTTACATGACTAAGAGAGTTGCTTGGGCACCGATAAATTAAATGACCTGCCCAAGGTCTTACAGTCAATAGGTGTCAGAGGTGGGACTAGAACTCTGATCTTCCTGACTCTGACGCCAGCACTCTCCCGACTGTATTGGTACCACCTCTTATCAATTTCATTATCATGACTCCTTCATGTACATCTTCAGTCCTTACTGCTTACTCAAGTCAGTAGAAGGAGAAATGAAAGACTTTGGAGTCAGAGGTCAGTCCCACATTTGAGACCTTGAATAATTCACTTAACGTCTCTCAGGGTCTCAGGTTCCCCATCTGTAAAATGAAGAGGTTACACTAGAGGGTCCCTTCTTCTCTAGATGGATGATCCTGTCACTGCTGACTGAAGACTGGACGCTTCAAGTCGGATCGTTCCAGCTCTCCTCTCCTGCCCCCCCATCCCCCAGTTTCCTTATTTCAGACAATGGCTCTCTCTGTTCTCCCAAGCTCATCCTTTTCATCCAAATCAGTCAGCGAGCATCTTTTCTTCTATCAAAGTGTCTCTTGTGAAACAGCCCCTTCCTTTCCACTCCACTGACATCACGCAACTCTCCCTCCCTTTATGTTACTCCATGGCAGCCAATCATGAGTGTGCAATTTCATATTTCTTGTGTTAAGTTGTTAATTTGCTAATTTTAATCATTTTAATAAATGTATTGTCATCTAAATTTTCAGACGCTTATGTCATCTCCTTAATTATATTATAAACTTTTCAGGCAAGAATGCTTACACTGATCCCATGCCTCATATGAACTAACACACAGTAAGAAATGGATAAGGTACCGATTGATACACTGGCCTAACAGGTCTCATTTATTCATCTGCTCAGCATTATGTCATTCCCTTGCTTATAAGCTTTACCCTCAGGATGAAGACGAAACTCTCCCCCCTCTGGCATTTAAAACCTTTCACAAACTGGTTCCACCTGATGCTCCAAACCCCACTACCAATATTGCCCAACTCGAAGCTTTTGCCTCAACCCATGAACTCCTATTTTTAAAATCACTGACCCCCAAACAGAGCACGGTTAGTCCTGTTGTCACACTACCCCCATGGCCTCAGTCCTATTTCCCTGCTCTATGTCCATAGACAGGAATGCTCCCCCCACCACAATCAAAACTTGCCTTCTTCATACATTCTTCCCCAATCATATGACCCAACATTATCCCTTCCTGCTGTAAAATGTTCAAGAGAGTTAATCTCTGAGCCACAAAGACCTAGGTTCAAATCCCTTCTTTGACAAATACAGCCTAGGTAATCCTGGTCAAGTCACTTATCTCTCGGTCCTTTAGACAATTCTCAAATAATGTTACTGGGTACTCACCTGCATCTGGGAGTTCCTATACTAAAGCAATTGCATGTCCAATCCCTATCCCTATACTAACTTTTGCTACTGTATAACTTTTTGTGTGACTCTTCCAACCCAATCCCATTATATGCTTCTTGAGGACAGGTAGGGCATATTTGGTTCTTTAGAAGCCTTGCACAGCTAAACATGTGAAAAGTATGGGCTAAGTACTTTGTAAAATGAAGAGACATTTTTTTTTACTTGGGGAAGGAGAAAATAAATGTTTATTAATTGGGAAAAATGAAGTGAAAATTACGTTAAAAATGAATGGAGTGTGACCTTGGGCAAGACTTGCAGTTCTTGAGGCATTTCTTTAAGAGTCTAGGTTGTACAGAAGGTGCTGGTTAACACTGAGAAAGGACACTTCTTCTAAGTTATTCTTTGGACCAATGAGATTCCAGGTTAGGGGAGCCTTCCCCCAACCTCATTTAATGGAAATGATTGAGAAAAGGCATGATGAGAAGCATTGATCCTACCACCCCAAACTGGGGCTTTACCACACCCTTCCTGTACCAGAGTCCCACTTCTGTTCACACCCATCCCTCAGGCAGAGACCCAGCTGATGACCTGAGGAGGACAAGTTGAGCTCACTGTTTCCTAAGCTCACTTTGATGAACACAAAGGCTTGCAGTCTGATTCAAAGCTCTTGTCAGACCTATTCCTTTAAGGAGTTAAAGGGTCTTCTACTTTTCTGATTTACATCCCAGCCAGTGTCTCAACCTGTTGATTCTTTCTGATGGGATGAATTCCGTAACTGAAGTAGCCTTTAAAGTGGAATACTACTGTGCTATAAGAAATGAGGAGCAGATGGATTTCATAATAACCTGGAGAGATTTGGATAAACTGATGCTGAGTGAGGGGAGCAGCACCAGGAGAACATTGTATACAGTTAGAGATACATTGTATCTGTGACGACGGACTTGCTAGACTGGGTTCCTCTCAGCAATGCAAGGTTATAAGACAACTCCAAAAGACTCAGAGTGGAAAGGGCTGTCCACGTCCAGAGAAGGAACCGCAGAGTCTGCAGACTGAAATAAGCTATTTGCTCTCTTTCGTTTGTATTGTGTTTTATCCTTTCTTTCTCATTGTTTAGCCGGTGGTTATAATCCTTTACAACATGACTAACGTTCAACATGAAGGCATTTGTAGAACCTATCTATATTTGATTATGTGCCATCATGGGAGGGAGTGGGGAGGAGACAGAGGGAGAGAAAATTTGAAATTTAAGAGATTGTAGAACTGAATGTTGTAAACTAAAAGTAAATAAATAAAATGTTTTTAAAAAAGAAGATAGTTCCTGTCTTAACATTTCAGCCTTTAATTTTTCTCTCCATTACTCTCCTTTCACACTTAACCCTACTGGAAGTCAAAAAGCCAGTCAGACTGGCCCCGACAGCCCTTTGGACGGAATTGCTGCAGCGTGGTCTTTGGCCAAAGTGAGAAAGAAGGACCGCACCTGTGATTTCACCAAGTGAGAAAACTCCCTCCATCCATGCAGGTGAGCACCTCCTCTGCAATCTATGGTTTTAGAGATTTGAGGAGAGCACTGAAAAGTCAAGTGACATGCCCAGGGTCTCCCAGCCCAGACTTGAAGCTTTATCTTGCTGGTTCCAAGGTGAGCTCTCTATCTGTTGTACCACACTGCCTTTCAGACTCCATTTACTGAAATTATTGGAATTTTTACAGCTTCCTTATCTTTTGGAGATGAACACAGTTTGTATAAATACAATCTGGCAGTCTTGGAGCTGCTGAATCAAAATGGGAGGAGGCTTTTGGCAGTTTAACACAGACCAGTCACACAAGTAGATGCTATGTCCTAGTCAAGCAACTCTTTATAGTGACTATCTGACTCAAAGATTCCCCGTCCCCCAGCCCTTCAGCTGGCCAGGCCAACTGACCAGGGAAGGGCAGTAGGAAACACTTTTGCTACCCTTAGCTCAGGCCGTACCACCACTTAGCACAAAATAAGAGATTTCTATCCCCTTTTAATGGACTGGGGCAAATCCTAGAAGTCCTCATTAGGTCCTTTCTAAACCCTTCCCTTTCCCTTTTTCTCTGCCCCTGGTTGTGGTATGATGAGAAAAGTGCAGGAGCCAGCCATCTGTTCTCCTGCTGCACATTTCTCTCTGCCAGTTCTAGATCAGAGCTCTAGAGACCCTGCCCTAACTTACTTCCAAGGGGAGCTAATGTACTCAGTGCCAGGATTTTTCACTGGATGAAGCTGCTCTGTATGAGCTGACCCTCACTCACCTCAGCCCACTATGGCCCAAGATCACCCAGAGCTTATGTATCCATAAGCTACCAGGATACAAAGGGCTAGAGCAGCATTTCTCAACCTGTGGATTACGTTCAATTTGTGACAACAAAAATACACACTGCATATTGGATATTTACATTACAATTCATAACAGAAGCAAAATTGCAGTTATGAAGTAGCAACGAAAATCATTTTATGGTTGGGGGTCACCACAACATGAGGAACTTTATTAAAGGGTCGCGGCATTAGGAAGGTTGAGAACCACTGCTTAGACAATGAGGGCATCTTGCCATCTTCCCCACCATCAAGCACACATCCCACCCCCATATCCCACGTAAGGCAGGAAAGGGTGTGTGGATCTACCCTGCCATCCTCCACCCACAGCTCCTCTAAGTCAGTGGTTCTCAACCTTCCTAATGCCTCAACCCTTTAATACTCATATGTGGGTGGATCTGCATGTGGGAGGACCTGCCTGGAGATGGATAGAGAAGCAGTGTCTCGGTTCCTAAGACCATCGGAAATATGTTTTCTGATGGTCTTAGGCGACCCCTGTGACCCCTGTGAAAGTTGAGAACCTCTTCTCTAAGTGTTAGACTGAAGCTCCCATCCCATTCAGAGCCACCCTTTTCTAGAATGTAAACTCCCTGAAGGTAAGGATTGCTTCATTTTTGCATTTGTATTCCCCATGCCTAGAACCAAGCAGAGGCTTAATATTTGTTGATCCATTAGGATATCTTGGCCAAAGCGGGACCAGTTGTTAGTGATACCTCCTCTCCTGACCTGCAATGGTAGAAGTTTCCTCATGATGAATCCCTTGAATCAAGAAAATCACAGACTGGATCTGTGTAGATGCAGGCTCATACACATACACATACACACACACAGAGTAATATATTAGCCTATTTTAATTTACTGCCACATATATGCATATAACATGTGTCCAGGGTAATATAACATGCATATATAATGTATAGCACATTATATTCTCCAAATAGAATGCAATCTTCTTGAAGGCAGGGACTCTTTTCTCTTTTGTCATCATATCCTCAGAGCCTGAAACTGTGGCTGACACATAAGAGAGGCTCCATAAGTGAACTCTAACTGACTCAATGCTTAGCTAGTAAGCAAGTGATATAGGTCCCTGCCTATGAAAACACTTGGCCCCAGAGTCTAGGATGGGAATGAATCTTCAAGTGGGGGTTAAGTGGCCCCAGCTGTGAAGGTTAGAGGGCTGCAGGGGCAGAAAGCCAAGTACTTCAAACTGTGACAGTCTCATCACAGCTGGTGTCCCAACCCCAGCTATCTCTACTCAATCCAGTGACTCATACTCAAAGTCCACTTTCATTGCCCGCTGGTTGCTCTGCCATGGGGTTAGGAATGCCCTGGATCAAGATATTCTGAAGGTCTTTGAAACAAGCCAATTTCCTCTTTCTGGTAGATTCTGAAATCAGTCTCCTGAAGCACAATCTCTTTGGGAGAAACATTTCCCTTCTTCATGCTGAAGTACACTCTCCTTCTGAGCTTCTGTCTCTAAAAGTTCTCTAGGACAAATCTGAGCCAGATCAAGATTCTCTTATGTAATGAGTCTCTTCTCTGATTACTTTGCCTTTATATTAAATTCAATTCAAGTTAAGAGGCTAAGCTGTCCTCTGAGTGAGGAAGACCCAAGTTTGAGTTCTACTACTGATAACATACTGTCTATCCCTAGGCAAGTCATTTAATCACTCAGGATTCCAAGGCAACTAAGTTGCAGAACAGCTGGGGCTCTGCACTGGTGGAGAGAATTTTCTCATTGGGAGTTCCCTATACTAATAAAATCACAGATATGTACCAAAAATAATGTGTCAGGTGCTGTGCTAGACATTGGACAGAGATGCAAAAGCAAAAATGATGGTCTTTTTTTTGGTCTCACACGCAGAGAAGAGCGGACAAAATACTTTATACAAAGTAAATACAAAATAATCTTGGTGACAATGGGAGGGGGAGGATGAAGAAGACAATTAAGCAAAAGGGTGATGGAAAAGGGTTTCATGTAGGAGGTGGGATCCACGTGCAGCCTTGAAGGATGTCAGAGATTCTAAGAAGTCAGTGTTGGCAGATTACAGGGATAAGGGATTGTCTGGGCAAAGCTTGAGACAAAAGATGGAAAGTCAAACACAGAGAACAGGAGACAGAGCAGTTTGGCTACAATACAGAGGGCACGAAGGAGAGGCAGTGTGCTAAATCCAGCAAGGTAGCCTACAGTCAGATACCAAACAGATAAGATTGTATTTGAACCTAGAGGGAGTGGTGAGCCATGGGAGCTTCCTTAGGGAGAGAGTCATGTTCAGATGAGGGCTTTAGGAATATAAGTTTGGCAGTCACGTGGAGGAAGGACTGGAAGAGAGACCTGAAGGAGGAGACCCAATAGGAGACTCTTAGAAGAGTCCAGTAGTAAGGGGCTGAACTAAGGTGGTGGCTTCATGAGACAAGAGGAGACAGATGCTACTGGTATGTCATCATGTCACTTGGATTTGGAGGATTCCAATCAAGGTCAGTGGGCCTGGAGTCAAGAAGGCACATCTTCCTGAATTCAGATCTGACCTCAAACACTTATTAGGCGTATAACCCTGGGAAAGTCATTTAACTCTGCTTGCCTCAGTGTCTTCATCTGGAAAAACAAGTTGGAGAAGGAAATGGCAAATCACTCCAGTATGTTTGCCAAGAAAACCCCAAATAGGGTCACGAAGGGTCAGACATGCCTGAAACAACTAAACAACAACCCAAGGTCAAGCAGGTGAGTGGTTTTTCAATCTGTCTTTTTTTTAAGGAAAAGATTTATCTAGAACCAACAGGTTACATACAATGTTAGCCATTTAGCAGTTATGAGCAAAGTTCATTATCAATTCTCTCACTGTGTGCCATCATTACCCCATGAGTCTGGTGGGAAAGGACTCAAGGAACATGAAGTCATTCAGCCATGATGTCATAACTGGAACATGGGCACAGCTCTTTCAGCTTTTCCTAAGCACCTTTTCACACATAATTTCTCATTTCATTCTCATAATCCCATAAGTTAAGTAGCGCAGATTCCCATTTTACAGATGAAGAAACTTAGGTCAACTGAGGTGAAGTGCCTAAGAAATTAATGACAGAGCCTGGAACCCTGCCCAGGTCTCTTGCTTGCTAAATCAGTGATTGTTCCACCAGACTGCACTGCTTGAAACACCTGAATCAAATGATCCAAGGGACTGATCTCTTCTCTTCCCCAAAAATTATAAGGGAGGGAATGACAAAAGCAAGGTCATAGAAGACGTCATCAGGGAGCTTGGGCTCCTCCTTCTTTCCAGGTACTTAAGAATAGGAAAAATTGGGGTGACTAGGTGGTGCACTGAATAAAGCACTGGCCCTGGAGTCAGGAGAACCTGAGTTCAAATCCAGCCTCAGTCACTTAACATGTATTAGCTGTGTGACCTTGGGCAAGTCACTTAACCCCAATTGCCCTGACTTCCCCCCTCCAAAAAGAAAAAAAAAAGAATAGGAAAAATTCTTAGCAGTCAGTCCAAGGCATAAGAGCCTGGCTCAGAGTCCATGGAATGGACAAAGCTGTTTTGCAACTGAGTCCATCTCTGAGTTAGGAGGGCTCCTAAGTCCCATTCTGCTAACACAAGGCTGGAGCCCTAGCTGGGGTAATGAGGCATCATGGAAAGCCAGAAAAAGTTCTCACCCCAGGACAATTGCCAAGCAGGGAAGGCACAGGAGGAGATCTGGAGAGCACCAATTAAAGGGACACAACAAAGGGACTAGGGCATCTACCCAGATAATTTTCCTGGAAAGCAATCAGAGTTCCCTCTCCAATTGTCTTCATATGAAAGAGTTTGCAAGGAAGATCATATTCAAACGATCAAAAGTAAAAATGTTCTTTCAACTCCTCAGGTGGCTGCCTTCCATATTCCATGTTCACCCTTTCCAAACCTTTTAGTCATGATTATTTACTAAATCCACCAGTTTTCCAAACTTGCCACCCAAATGAAGCTTGGTAAAAAAAAAAAAAAAAGCATCATTTATGAAGATTGATTAAAAATGGGGCAATTCTCTTCTCTCTGGGGCTCAGTTTCCTCATCCATAAGAAGAAGAGATTGGGGGTGGCTACCTGGTGTAATGAATAGAGTGCTGGCCCTGGAGTCAGGAGTGTCTAAGTTCAAATCCGGCCTGAGACATTTAAAACACAAAAAAAACTAGCCGTCACGTTGGGCAAGTCGCTCTATTAGAGCGTCCCCCCTCCCCCATTTTCCCTTCCGGTGATGCCATCTCTCATCCCCCTCCCAACTATCCTTCAGTCAGTCACATTATAGGTTAGGTCAATAACCTTTAGAATTCTGGCACCCTTTGCCAACGGTGTATAATAACACGAATAATAATGATTAATAGAAGCAGGTATGTGGTGCCATAGATGTGAAGGCTGAGACTGGAGTCAGGAAGACCTGGGTTCCCTCAGATACTTGTCTCAGCTTCCTCAACTGTAAAATGGGTGTAATAATAACATCTCCCTTCCAGGGTTGTTGTGAAGGCCAAATGAGATATTTGTAAAGCATTTAGCACATGGCAGGTGCTTAATAAATGTTTGTTCTCTACTCCTTACCCTTATCAGAAAGCTCCATTATAGCAGTCAATGGCCCTGAATCTCTTCTTCGTTTTTTCCACTAATATACATAGACATGGAACCCGGGTTATTATGCCCACTTGGCAGATTAAGATACTGCTCATATTTTCCTTAGGGAAAAAAAAGGAACAAAATCTAAATGAAGCAACTGGATTTGTGCTCTGTAGGTGGAAGTAACCAGATGAGATTAGCGCTTTGTAATCTTTGTAGCCGACTGCATGCTCCTTTCAAGAGACAGGAGAATATAAAACACGCGGAACACTCAATTAAGCAAGTATAGATTATCCTGAGCAGATGTTTGTGACTAAGTCGCTTCTCCTTTCTAGGAGAATAAAAAGAATTATGGAAAGACTTAAATGAAATTATGCAGGAGAGAGAGAGAGAGAGACAGAGAGAGAAAGAGAGAGACAAAGAGAGACAGAGAGACAGAGACAGAGGGAGAGAGAGAGAGGGAGAGAGGGAGAGAGGGAGGGAGGGAAGGACGGAGGGAGGGAGGGAGAGAGAGAGGGAGAGAGACGGGGAGAGAGAGAGAGAGAGAGAGAGAGAGAGAGAGAGAGAGAGAGAGAGAGAGAGAGAGAGAGAGAGAGAGACAAAGAGAGACAGAGAGAGAGAACAGAGAGAGAGATACAGAGTTCAAAAGGACAACACCAGGAAGCAAACAGCATGTTTTTGCAAGTTGTAAACAACAGAAGTTAATGGTTTCTTATACAATCATTTTTTATTCTTATTTGGCATCTGAATGTTTGTTCTACTTTCTGCCTACATGTTTGAAAAATTAAAATAAAGTGGAAAGTCAGGGGAGGAAAATGTGGTTTAGCTGCCTATGTCTCGTGAACCTTACCTTTCCTTCAAACCTGGCTGTGCCACCCTCAGGGACACAGAGGTTCTTGGGGGGCAGGATGAAGGTGGGGGCCTCATTTAGGGAGGAGCTGAGTCCGGAAGGTCGAGCATTAAGAGAACTTTTGGAAATGTGGGTTGAAGCAACTAGCTTCACGTCTCCCATGGTCTTAGCTGTAAAACAGAAAGAAGGAGAAAGAAGAGTAAGAGACAGGCACACATGCCTTCCATCCCCCACCCCTGCTGGCACATCTCAGCCACACTGTCAACAATGCCACCAGTGCACTCTTCCTTAGCATTGCAAATGTGAAGAGCTTCAAATATTAATTATCCTGATGTGGTTCCTACCAATACCAGCAACACCTTGGAACTCATACCAAAGAAAGAGAAAAGGCTCCATGGTCCTTCACATACATAGGTTCATCCTGGAGAACCATCACCCCCAAATCCTGTAATTTGCCGGTGGCCGCCAGAGCAGGCCCTGATCTCAGCAAAAGCCAAGAGATTACCCCACCTCTTCCTTTGTTTTCTTCCTTTAAGAAGAGACCCCTTTTGGATATGCTCACGAAGAACCTGTATGCTTTTCATAGCATTTGTGACATTCAATCAGGGTGTAAATCAAGTATTTAAGTGACTACAAGGTGCATATCTGGCCCTAGTAATTGGAGATTCCAGTACAAAGAATGAAAATAAATCCCTATTCTTAAGGAATTTACATTCTAATGGGGGAGATAAATACATACAGAAATGCACATGACATAAACATAAAATGAACAAACACAAATTAATTCAATAAATGCAAAGTAGTTTGGGAGTGAGAGCACTGTTGGGTAAAGCAGGGAAGGCTTTTGAGCTCATCTTAAGGAACTCAACTCTTAGCAAGCCACTGTGCTGGGTAATGGGGGTATTAAAAAAATACAGTCCATCCCCTCAAGGACTCTGGGGTAATGCAACATGTACACAAATAAATGAACACAACCCAGATCACACACTGGACTCACAGAGTTGGAGCTGCAAAGGACCTTAGGGCCATCCAATACATCCTTCCTCATCTTAGTGATGAGGCTCATATGGTCATACAAGTAGTAAGTAATGGAAGGAGTAGTTCAAGCCCTATACTCTGACCCCAAATCTAGGGTCCTTTTCAAGATAGTTGGATTCCTCTTCTCTTAGGCAACATTTTGTAGAATCACATAAACAGCAAATGGTACATTTGAGGAAAAATAGAGCCCTCACAACTAAGGAGATCAGGAAAGGCTTTCTATAGGAGAAGCAAGCTGAAGCAAGCCTCGGAGGAAGGAAAGGATTCTAAGAAGAGGACGTACATTCCAGGCATGGGGGCAGCCCATACAATGATGGAACGGAACGCCAAGTCTGAGGAAGACCTGGTATGGCATTTGGTTGGAACATAGGAGAAGGAGTGAAAAGAAACACAAAATAAGCCTAGAAAAGTCATTCCCTATGAAGGAAAGGCAAAAAAACAAACAAAATAAAGGTTTGTTGATATAGGGGGTTGGGTTTCAAGTGTAAAGGTGGTCATACCATAGAGCATGTACGAGAAAAGGTCTGGGTCAAGCTTCAGCAATAAGCACAGGTGTGTCTCTGAAAGCGACTGGGGCCCAGGCCTTTCCCATGCATGCTTCATGGGATGTCTACTGTTACACAAATTTAGTGAATAATGTAGAAGGGCAAGATGGGATCATACAAGTTACACATGGATGGCAGTAATCTTGGCTGGACCACTGGGGCTGTGCTGAAAAGTAATGGATGGTTGTTAGAACACAATGTTTTTGCATTTTCATATTTATGCTACTAACTATGTATTTGTAAACTGAGCATATGGATGGCTGCTGAATCACTATTAGGTATTATGCCTGCAAATTAAGCATACTGTCACCAAGAGAATAGGTTATTTTCTCATAATCTTAATGAAAAAGCTCTTTAAAAATAATAGCTATTGGGTAGCTAGGTGGCGCAGTGAATAGAGCACCAGCCCTGGAGTCAGGAGGACCTGAGTTCAAATCCGGCCTCAGACACTTAACACAAAAACTAGCCGTGTGACCTTGGGCAAGTCACTTAACCCCAACTGCCCTCCAAAAAGCAAAAAAAAAAAATAATAGCTATCAAAGGGAATAATTATCATAGTTCTGTAGAGAACATGGGGCTCAGGATATGTTGGTGAGAACACAGCCCTTCTACTGATGAATCAAACTTTTCTTAAGCACTTAACTCTAGGGATCTAAAGAAAATTTAAAAACAGAGACCAAAACCAACAGTCTCTGCCCTTGAGGAGCTCACACTGTGCTGGGGAAAACCATACGTGAAATCCTTTGTAGTCAGAGAGCCTAATAAACACATACAATAATGGTAAGCACTATGTCAAAGCCTGAAGACACACACAAAGCATGTTAAAGCTCCCCTCCCTCAAAGAGCTTACACTGTAGGACACATACAAACAATACTCAGGCCTTTTTCCTTAGCAATTTTAGCTTATTAGCAAATTAGCAATTATTAGCAATAATATTATTGCTAATAATAATAATTAGCAAATTCCGAGCAATTTTCCTTAACTGTATTTTCTATTACAAATAAAACTGTGCTATATTAAGAACCATCAGAGTTATATATACACAGGTGTGTGTGTGTGTGTGTGTGTATAATACCCATACAATCTATATATATATGTGTGCAAACAGATGTATATATCTATATAGACAGGGGTGCTATTTACAGAAATATAAACACCTAAGGATTCTGGTATCTTCCCTAAATTCAGTTTAGTCTAACCCTACCTGTTTTTTTAAAACATATTTTATTTTTAATTTATGGAATAAAATAAGCATTTCCATAACATAATTTAAAAAGATGATTGCACATGAAACAGTAAATCAATTATATAGAACTTGTTATTCCTTTTAAATACATAATAAAGTTAACATGTACATTTCTTTTTTCCCCTTTTTTCCTTCCCTCCCCCAGAGATATCTACCATTAGCCATAAGAGACATACATGTAACATTATTCTATATAGACTTCTGCTTATCAGTTCTTTCTCTGCATGAGGATAGTTTCTTTCTCCATATATCCTTTATAGTTAACTTGGGTATTTATAATAGTCAGAATAACTTGCTCGCTCAAAGCTGTTCTTAAAACCACACGGCTGTTACTGCGCACAAGGTTCTCCTGGCTCTGCTCACTTCACTCTTCACCATTTCCTGCGAGTCTTTCCATGCTTTTCTGAGATCACTGGGCTCGTCATTTCTTACAGCACACAGACTATGTACCACAGTTTGTTCAGTCATTCCTCAAGTGAGGGCATCCCTGCAATTTCCAGTTCTTTTCCCACCACAAAGAGAGCTGCTATAAACATTTTAGAACATATACGTTCTTTTTCTTTTTCTCTGGTTATTTTTGGAAATAGACCTAGTGGTGGTATTGCTGGGTCAGAGGATAAAGGCAATTTATAATTTTTGAGGCATAATTCCAGATTGGCCTTCAAAACGGATTAACCTTAATTCAATATTTGACTGTGCGTGGCAAAATTCTTCCTTTTTATTGGCTGTCTGACATACTACTCAGGTTCACCAGGTGTTCAAGTTTGACCTTTTGACTGGTGGTAGATTCCCAATCAGGGCTCAGCTGTCTCACTATTTAACTATCTTTTTGCATAGAAGATTAGCCTCATTCCGCCAAGGGGAAGGGGTCTTTTTCAAATAACAAGAGAATAACTTCCATCTCTCAAAAAGTAAGGGTCTCCTTCCCCTTCCCCTTCCCCTTCCCCTTCCCC
>CM053596.1:254356136-254374743 GCA_028646575.1 Pseudocheirus occidentalis
ACTGTCACAATCTATCCACTATGAAGATGTCCTGTATAGTCACACATCCATAGCCTGTATTGAACTGAGTGTCCTTCTAGTAGGGGTGGGTGACAAGGGAGGAATAGACAGAATCTAGAATTTAAAGTTCTGCAATACCTGCAACTAGGAATTAAAATATACAGGGGCTGGGATAGGGAGACCCCTCCTGCCCTACCAGAAAATAGGAGAGCAGAGCAGGGGAGGGGCTTTACAGTGGGATTGCTGTTATGGGGTTGGGGCAGGAGCAAGATGGGGAGAAAATGTGTAATTCAAAAAATGTAATGAAAATGAATAATGTAAACAAGAAAACAAATAAAAAGTAAATTTAAAAAAAGAAACAATAAAATGAAGTCTAAAGAATGAAAAAAGTATGTGTGGGGGCACATCTATGAGGAACAGTAGATAGAGCACCAGTCCTGGAGTCAGGAGGACCTGAATTCAAATCCTGCCTCAGACACTTGACACTTACCATCTGTGTGATCCTGGGCAAGTCACTTAACCCTGATTACCTAACACCCTGCTCTGCCATCCCACTCCCCCCAAAAAGAAAATGTGACATAGCTGATCAGAAAAAACAACTGATCTGGAAAATAGATTGAGGAAATATAATTTAAGAATCATTGGACTACCTGGAACATGATTTAAAAAAGAGCTTAGATATATCAAGAAATTATCAAGGAAAACTGCCCTGATATCTTAGATCCACAGGATAAAATAGGAAATGAAAGAATCAACTGATCACCTCCTAAAAGCAAACCCCAAATGAAAACTCCCAGTACCATTATAGCCAAATTCCAGAGCTCCCAGGTCAAGAAGAAAATATTGCAAGCAGCCAGAAACAAACAATTCAAATATTGTGGAGTCATAGTCAGGATCACACAAGTATTAGCAACTTCCATATTACAGGAGTGGAGGGCTTGAAATATGATGCTGTAGAATGCAAAGTAGTTAAGATTGCAATCAAGAATGACGTATACAGCAAAAGTATAATTTTTAGAGGAAAAATATATATCTAATGAAATAGAGGACTTTCAAGCATCCCTGATGAAAAGACCAGAGCTGTATAGAAAATCTGACATTCAAACACAAGACTCAAGAGAACCATAAAAAGGTAAATGTGAATCATAAGGGATTCAGTAAGGTTAAACTATTTACCTTTCTAGGTAAATGGGAAGATGATACATGTAACTTTTAAGAACTTTATCATTATTAGGGCAGTTAGAAAGAGGGCACAGGAGTGAGTATTATATTGGGATGATGTAAAAAAAAAGGATGCTTTGGTAGAAGGGGAAAGGGAGAGGAAGAATGGGGAAAATCATCTCACATAAATAGAGGCACATGAGGAAGACCTGTTACTACAGTGGGGAAGTGGGAGGGAGGCAGAGGCAACACTTGAACCTCACTCATATCTAAATTGATTCAAAGATGGAATTCTCTCTCTCTCTCTCTCTCTCTCTCTCTCTCTCTCTCTCTCTCTCTGTCTCTCTCTCTGTCTCTGTCTCTCTCTCCCTGTTTCTGTCTCTGTCTGTCTGTCTCTCTCTCTCTTTCTGTCTGTCTCTGTCTCTCTGTCTCTCTCTCAACTGATGATTGAAATCTGTTTTATCCAATAGGGAAATAAAGGAAGAAGGGAATAAGAGACAGGGGGTGGCGATATAAGGAAGGATAGATAAAAGAAGTCAGTGGTTAGAAGCAAAACAGACTTTAGAGGAGAGACAGAATAAAAAAGAGAGAGAGAGCGCCTAATATGGAAATAAATATATTTTACATGACTTCACATGTATAATCAATATCAAATGGCTTGCCTTCTCAAATAGGGGAGAGGGGAAGGAGGGAGAGAGAGAATTTGGAACTCAAAATTTTAAAAAATGAATGTAATTTTTTTACATGCAATTGGGAAGTATTTAACAAAATAAATAAAAATATCTTTTAAAAATAAATTTAAAAACTATCCTAAAGAACACATGGGCCAAAGAACAAATCTTAGAAATAATCAGTACTTTGGTGAAAGATAGTAAGAACAACATACCCAGATTTATATTCAATAGCCAAAGCAGCACATAGGGAAAAAATGTATATTTCCCAATACTTATATCAGTAAAAGAGAAAAACAGCAGATGAACAAAGTGAGTGGATAACTAAAAAACAACCACATTAAAAAAAATTAAACACTTAAGTATCAGTACTGAAAATCAGAGGTGAGATTAATCAAACTACAAATAAAAAAAATACAATAAAATTGAACTATATAGGGGCAGCTAAGTGGCTCAGGAAATAGAGCAACAGCCCTGGAGTCAGGAGTGCCTGAGTTCAGACACTTGACACACTTGCTGGCTGTGTAACCTTGAGCAAGTGACTTAACCCCAATTGCCTTGCCCTGCCTCCTCCAAAAAAATAAAAAAATTAGAAAAAATTTAACTATATAAAAAATCCTAGACACTTTTTTAAGTCAATAAAATAGATAAAACAGCAGTTAATTTGAGTTTTTAAAGGAAGAAGAAAACCAAGTTAACAATGTCAAAAATGCAAAAAAGTAATTCACAACTAATGGAGAGAAATTTTGCCCAACAATATCACAATAAAATTGACAATCTAAATGAAATGGATGTATAGTTACAAAAATATAAATTGCTCAGATTAACAGAATATGAAATAGATTACTTAATTAACTCTGTCTTAGAAAAGAAATTGAACAAGCCCCTAATGAAGCCCCTATTTTGAAACCCAGGGGGTTTCAAAATTGAAAAAGGAAACTCTAGACCAATTTCCCAACTTAAAATTGATGCAAAAATTTTAAACAAAATTCTAACAAGGAGACTGTTGCAATAGATAGCATAGATCATACACAATAACCGGGCTAAATTTATACCAGGAATTCAGGGGTGGTTCAATATTAGGAAAATTTTACATATAATTGACACATTGACAATAAATAATGTGCTTGTTTCAATAAAGACAGAAAATGCTTTTGACAAAATACAGCTCCCATTCCTTTAAACACACACACACACACACACACACACACACCAACACTAAATATCAGAGGAATAAATGGAGATAAGTAGTTTTTTTTTTCTACAACCAAGACCACTCATTACATATAATGGGTATAAGCTAGAAGCCTTTCCAATATGAGCATGGCTAAAGCACGGATATCCATTATCACTATTAATATTCAACAGTGGACTAGGAAAGGATATTGAAGGACTAAGCGAGGCAATGAAGAAAGAAAATGATCATTCTTTACAAATGATATGATAGTTTATTTTAAGGACCCTAAAGAGCTAACTAAAAAAAACCAGCTGACAAAATTTACAACTCCATTGCACAAAGAAAGCCAATGCAACCAAGATTAGGAGGGAAGTAGAGAACTGGGAAAGAATTCTTATAACCAGTGCCTCTGATAAAGGTTTCATGTTTGAAATATATAGATAACTGAGTCAAATTTACAGGAATACAAGTCATTCCACACTTGATAAATGGTTAAAGGATATGAACAGGCAGTTTTCAGAGGAAGAAATTAAAGCTATCCATAGTCATATGAAAAAAATGCTCTAAATCACTATTAATTAGAGAAATGCAAATCAAAACAACTCTGCCATACCAAATTACACCTATCAGATTGGCTAACATGACAAAACAAAAAGATGATAACTGCTTGAGAAGATGTGGGAAAATTGGAACACTAATGCACTGTTGGTAGAGTTGTGAACTAATCCAACCATTTTAGAGAACAATTTGGAATTATGCCCAAAGGGCTATAAAAATGTACATACCCTTTGACTCAGAAATACCACTTCTAGGTCTGTGTCTCAAAGAAATCATAAAAATGGGAAAAGGATCCACATATGCAAAAATTATTTATAGCAGCTCTGTTTGTGGCAGCCAAGAATTAGAAACTGAGGGGATGCCCATCAGTTGGGGAATTGCTGAACAAGTTGTGGTATATGAATGTAATACTATTGTGCTATAAGAAAGATAAGCAGGCAAACTTCAGAAAAACCTGGAAAGACTAATGTGACATGATGCTAAGTGAAGTGAGCAGAACCAGGAGAACATTGTATGCAGTAACAGCCACATTGTGCAATGACTTTGATAGACTTATCTCTTCTTAGCAATGCAAGTATCCAAGACAACTTCAAAAGACTCACAATGGAAAATGTTATCCATATCCAGAAAAAGAATTGTGGAATCTGAATACAGACTGAAGCATATTGTTTGTTTTCTTTCTCTCTCTTTTTAAAAATTTCTTCTTTTTCATGGTTTCTCCCATTGGTTCTAATTCTTCTTTACAACATGACTAATATGAAAATAGGTTTAATATGAATGTATATGTAGAGCCTGTATCAAATTATATGCTGTCTTGGGATGGGGGGAGGGTAGAGATGGGGAGAAAATTTGGAACTCAAAATCTTATAGAAATGGACTAAAAATAAATACATTTTTAAAAAGAAAAAATAAATTGCACATGAGAAAAAAATTATAAATGCATGCACATAGACATAAAAAAATGAACAACTTCAGCAAAGTTGCAGGATATAAAATAAACCCACACAAGTCATCTGCATTTCTGTATATTACCAGGAAAAGATGGAAGGAGGTATTTCATTTAAAATAACTACAGACAGTATAAAAACTGGGAAGACTTGTATGAACTGATGTAAAATGAAGTGGGCAGAACCAGAATAGTTACATGGTTACAGCAATACTGTAAAGATAATAAACTCTGAATGACTCAGGAGTTCTGATCAGCATGATGACTAACCATAATTCCAAAGGATTCATGATGACCACGCTACTGACCTGCAAACAGAAAACTGATGGTCTCAGAGTTCAGATTGAAACATATTTTCCTTTATTTCTTCTTCTTACCCTTTTATTCTTAGAAAATGACTAATGGGAAATTCATTTTATATGCATATCCGTATTTGTAATGGATTTTACTTTTCTTGCCTTCTCAATGAATGAGTAAAAAATAAAACATAGAACTGAAAATAAAATTGAATTAAAAATGGAAAAAATCAAACTACAAAGAGTACAGATTTATAAATATAATTACTCCATAAAAAAGAGAAAACATATGTAAAGTGTCTTGCAAACTTTAAAGTTCCATAAAATGGTTAGCTATTATCAGTAACACAACTCCTAGTTGCTAAACCACAACCCTTCAAAGACTTTTACTTCATCTCCATTTCTTTTCCTCTCCACTCTCCTAAGCTTAGTCTCTAATAGAATTCATTTATTTTAGATCCTTGTAGATATTTTTTGTGAGATGTCCTGAGAAAGAGTTGGGGAAAATAGCTTTAAAAAAAACAGGAGGGGGCAATGGCCATAAGAGACAGCAGCCACCTCTACTTTTAGATCCTCTGAGAATATTTGTGGCACTGGCCAATGAAGCACAGGTTTCTGCAGTTAAGGACAGAGCTCTTCATTCCTTGGTCTGGGGCCTCTGAAATTCCCCTATGTGGAATTCTATTCTTCCTAACTCCTACTACCTTCCATAGGAACATAGATTTCAAGTTGCAAGGGACCTCCAGAGGTCATTGAGCCCAAACCCCTCATTTTACAGTTGAGGAAACCAGAGAGATCAAATGATTTGCCCAGAGTCTCAGTGGATAGAGTGCTGGACCTGGAGTCAGGAAGACTCTTTTTCCTGAGTTCAAATCTGGCTTCAGACACTTAGTGTGACCTAGAACGAGTCACTTAACCTGTTTGCCTCAGTTTCCTCATCTGTAAAATGAATTGGAGAAGAAAATGGCAAACCACTCCAGTATCTTTGCCAAGAAAACCCCAAATGGGGTCATAAAGAGTTGGATATAACTGAAGGAACTGAACAGCAACAAAAAATCTTGTAAACATCAAAGGCCAGGGCTCGAATACAGGCAGGTGTATGTTAGTAAATGTTTAACAACCAGCTCAGGGGTGGGACAGGGTGGGGCAAGGGGCACTGTATAGTGACATACTTTTAAGTTTACTCTTCATTATTAACATTTTTTCTATCACTTTCTTAAGTCTAGACAATTAGCAGAACAACAAATCAAACCCTAATTTACAGTGCTTGCTGGTTTGGGGTGTGTGAATATTTTATACTGAAAATGTAGCGATCCCTTCTAGTCCACCTCTAAACCCAGATCTTCCTAGTGCCAAACCATCCTGACTCTAAGCCCAGTGCCATATGCATTACACCACATTGTCAGCCTATAAAAATGCCTGACCAGATGCACTCAGGCTCTGAATTCTGGATAGTGAATCATGATCGTTTCCTGCCCCGCCCCTTCCCACCCCAAAAAAGACTGAATTTCTCATGGTACATGATTCTGTCCTGGAAAATCTATATAAGGGAAGTATATAAGTCTATCTTTCCCAGGGTCATATGGTCCAAGACAAACATGAGCACAGGATGCAGAAGAGAAGGATTCCAACTTGAGCTCCTTCATTTCTTCAGACTCATTTTTCCTATACTTTCTTTTAAAAGTCAGAATCCACCACGGTTCTTTTGTTCTGTTTTGTTTTGTCCTGTCTTTTTTTTCTTCCGTGTGAATGAGAATTGAAGATACACTTTTACTGATATAGAGAGGGAAGGATTTATTAAAGCCCCTTCTATATTCTAGGCATTATGCAAAGTGTTTTATAAATAGCTCATCCGAACTTCATAAAAACCCTTGGAGGTAGATACTATTATATTATATATTATTATCTATCTTATTATCAACATCCCCATTTTATAGTTGAGGAGACTGAGGTTAAATGACTTGCCCAAAGTCACACAGCTGGCAAGTATTTGAAGCAGTATTTGAACTCAGGTCTTCCTATCTCCAGGCCCAGTACTCTACGCACTATGGCGCGACCTAGTGGCATTCCATCGGGAATACTCACCAAGTATAAACCCTCTATCAATTCTTATCAGCAACTTTTCTGAAGCTCAGTACTACAGAATTTTTGCTTTGGAGTTAAAAGGCTACTCTGAGTCCCTATCTCTACTTTAGAGAGGAGGAAACTAAGGGTCATGAAAGTTAAATGATTTTTCCAAGGTCACCCAATGGGTGAACAGCAAAAATAGGATTCACACTCTGGCCCACTGATGCTGGCACTCTTACTCTTTCCACTACACCATGCTACCTCCCCTACAGTCTTAGAGTTGCTGTGACCACTGTGCATGTGTGGTGATGCAGCTGGGATGCCTAAGAGACAGCGCTTGAACCCAGGTTTTCCTTTGAATCAGAAGTAAACTCTTTAACCCTAATTCTACACTGCCTTTCTCTCATTAAATAATTTTACCATAAAAGTGTTATAAGCATCAATATGCTATTTGTCCAAAGTGAGAATTCCTTCCTCTAATGTTGCGTGTGACCCATCTATAATTTATAAACTTAGAAAGTTGATTTTCTTAACTAGCGTTAATCACTGAATGGACATTGCCTCAGTCAGACTGAGACCTGTTAAGGACCTTAGCTTGAAAAGGCCAAGGTCCCCCACTGCATCCGGGCCACCTCTACTCTTCCTGATCTATATCTGGTCACTGGACTCAAATGGCTGGACCCTGAGGAGAAAATGATGCTGGTGACTTTGCACAGTCCTCCCTCACTTGAATCAAAATCACTTACATGTTGTGGTATCACCTCCCTGATGTCAGAGTCCTCTTCAGGAATGAAGGTCCTCTCTGCAACCCATCTATAACTTAGAAAGTCTCACCTACCTCGAAGAGTAGTTCAGTGTCTTGTTCATGATCATATGCCCAGTTGAGTATCAAGAGTGGGATTTGAACCTAAGTCTCCCTGACTCTATGTTCATGGCATTTTAAGTATATTGGACTTGGTGTCAAGAAGATCTAGGTTAAAAATCAGCTATTTGCATATGGGCAAATTAATAAAGCTCATAGTTTCCTCATCTGTAAAATGGGGATAATTCACATAATACCTTCCTCACAGGGTTGCTATCAGGTTCGAATGAGATAATATAAGTAAAGTACTTTACTTTAAAGTGTTACAGAAAGTTCAATGATCATATTAACTCTCTCTACATATCACAATTCAAGAATAAGTATTTTACAAATAGGATACTACTATGAATATACAACCAGGGGAATTTCAAGGAGAAGATTCATGGGAAGCATTATTTCTAGACAGGGTAAGGTATGGAAAAGTTGGTTTACTTTTCTCTGATCAGTCCCAGAAAGCAAGAAGAGCAGGCTTCATTCATATCCTTTCTCCCCAATTTCTTGCCATGTGTAAGGGTATAAATTATAAATACTAATAGTACTCCAGGCTCCTAAAGACTCAGGTTCAAATCACCACTCTGTCACCTTAAGTGACCCTGGGTAGGTCATTTTATTTCTCTAGGCTTTAGTTACCTCATGCACAAAAGAAGGATGCTATTGGGGCAGCTAAGTGGCACAGTGAATAAAGCACTGACCCTGGAGTCAGAAGGACCTGAGTTCAAATCCCACCTCGGACACTTAACACTTACTAGCCATGTGACCTTGGGCAAGTCACTTAACCCCAATTGTCCTGCCCTTTCCTCCCCAAAAAGCAAAAGGGAAACAAAAAAGGATGCTGTAAATGAGTGACCATGAAGGTTCCTCACAGCTCTAACATCCAATGACCCTCTATCTTCTTCACTCACGAGTCTTCAAGCTATTGTAAGACCAGACAGTCTTCCCCCTTTTCCCCTTACCTATGTCCTCCTCACCATTTATTCTTTGGACAGTAGCAAAGGCAAGCAATTTAAACACTTCTGGCAAAGAGCAGAATGAGTTGAGGAGAGTCATTTGACAACAACCAGCTGCCTCTGTTTCTAATACTGGTCCGTGTGGCTGCTAGCAATTATGCACACTCTACAAACCAGAAAACAGAATGTACATGCTGCAGCCAAAACCACAGCCACGAACACACCCGCCCCTCTCCCTGAGGAAATTCCTAGAGTCTGTTAATTCCTGTGGTTCATGGTTAACAGAAATCTTCTGGATCCCAGGTTCTTAAGGCACTGCTATCTGTGTTCTGAACACTGCACCTCAGAGTGGCAAGGAGAGCAATCATCAGACTAGAAGGCTGAATTGCCCCTTGATAGCTCAGATGTCCTGCTAGTCCCACAACTGATCACCTAAGGGAGGCCTGCTAGAAAGCATTAACAGCATTGTGCCATCTTACAGTTTGGGAAAGGGAAAGACATTTTGGTCTTGAAGTTATCAAAGCCTGGGTGGTACTAGAAACAAAGTACGGAGATGTAATGCCAAGTTCAGAGAACAGCTAATGGTCATCCAGACTGCCTGGAGCACACAGGGTATGAAAGGGGAGTGATGTGAAATAAGGTTGAAAAAAGGAGGGGTGGAATCATACTATGCAGGACTGTAATCACCAGCCTGAGGAGTTTGTATCTTAAAATCAATAGGGAGCCACTGAAGATTCTTGAGCAGGGAAGGGACATGGCAAATTCTATGCTTTGGGAAGATGATGTCTTAGCTATGTAAAAGAGAGATGGGGAAGGGAGAGAGTAGAAACAAGAAACCAATTAGGAGGTTTTTGTAATAGTCTTAGTGAGAGGTAATAAGGATTGGGGGCTTTCTACAGTCATCCTGATCTATATCTGGCCACTGGACTCAGATGACTCTGGAGGAGAAAGTGAGGCTGATAACCTTGTACAGCCCTGCCTCACTTAAATCCAATTCACCTGCAAGTCATGGCACCACTTCACTGATGTCATGGTCCCCTTCTAGAATGAAGGACAAACAGCAATAAGGACCTGATGAAACAGGTCAGTGGTCATGGGAGTAGAGAGAAGTAGGTGGATAGAGGATATTGTGTGGAAATAGAATTGATAAGATTCGGCCACAACTGACTACAGAGGATAAAGTCAGGCCATCAACAAGGAGTTCCTTTGCACTTACTTTGTGCAGAGCGTGGTGCTGCGTTCTGGAGATGTAAAGAAAGATAGAAGTGAGTGATCTCTAGCCTGAGGGAGCTAACATTTGCACAATGTAAAATCTAGATTAAAAAGCGCACCTAGTTCATGGGGTCCTGAGAATTGATTGAGATGACAAATGTCAAGCCTCTGTAAATGTAAAAACCTACAGAAACACCAGTTTTCGTTATTATGACAATCTAACAAAGGAGACATAGAAATAAGCAAGAATGTACAAGATACACATGAAATGGGGAGGAGGAGAATCAAGGAGGACCTCAAAGTTATGACCCAGAATATGTCTTACTTTCCACTGTGGGAGAATTCAAAAGAACATGGGTTTGGGGAATGATTAAACCTGGGTTCTACTGGAAACCAAGATGTTCCTCATCTGGGGGACAGATGAAGAAATGGTGCCACGAAAAGGTGATAGAGCATCAATGTAACCTAAGACACAACATGTATGAGGAAATCAGAGAAGTATGGATAGACACATGAACCCGGGTAACGAGAAGACTGGTGATCTGGACAGAGGAGAGAAACAAGTGTGTATGATGTCTGTGTTTAGTCACGTCTGACTCTTCATGACCCCGTTGATCATACTGTTCATAGGATTTCCTCGGCAAAGTTTCTAGAGCAGTTGGCCGTTTCCTTCTCCAATGGATTAAGGCAAACAGGGTTAAATGACTTGCCCAGGATCACACAGCTAGTAAGTATCAGAGGCTTTATTTGAATTCTGGTCTTCCTGAATCCAGGCCCAGGGCTCTATCCACTGAACCACCTTGCTGCCTCAAGAGTATATGAGAGGGAGGTTAATACTGAGGAGACGTAATAGTTGCAAACAGAACAAATTTCCAGATCCCCAAAAGGGAAAAAAAAGAAATGCAAAGCAAACAGGGTGGCCATCAATTGGGGAATGACTAAATGAACTGTGATGTCTAACTGTAACGGGATATCATCACACCAGAAGAAATTAGGAAGACAACTATTTCCAAGAGTCCTTGGTGGTACAGACTGATGCAGAGTGAACAACCAGAGAACAGTTTATATAAGGACAACACCAGGATGAAGACAAACAACTCTGAAAGACTTAAACCTTCTGAGCTGTGAAACAACCAATCCACAGCTCCCTCCACTTTGCTTCATTTTTACAAAGGCTTTTTTTTCCTCAGTATTTTTAATCGGGTGGGAGTAAGGAAAGTTTAGCAAAAGTTATACCAAAAAAGGATCATTAAAACAGATAGAACAGAAGAAAAGGCATTTTAGAAGGAAAAACAGATGAGAAAGACACTTTTAAAAGTAATGGGGAACTTATGTACCTTTTTGAAAAGCAAGGAATGTGAAATGTAGACTCTGGGCTTCAGAGATATCCTTTTGTCTGTTCTGCTGCTTATATGGAAATGTTCTATCTCTGTCTCTGTCTCTCAAAGAGCTTAACAGGCCTGTCCAAAGTAACATGGATTGGTTATTTCACAGCTCAGAAGGTTTTTATATAAACTTGGAATATAGTATATGGTGTCCTAGGAGTTAACTTTCTTTCTACTTCCCATAGCAAAACAGAATGGTACCTATCATTCTACAGGTTTAGGTTTAGTCTTAGTCTAGTCCACCCAGAGGAATTTTACTTCCTTATATAGGTACTGAGAGACTATCCTAAGGCATAATATCCAATATCCCATTGCTCAAGGTCATACCTGCACTGATAGAGTTTCTTATTTATAGGTCTTCCCTACAGCAATGAAACCACAGAACTAGTCCCTAACACCATATAGCATATTAGTGTATTGTAGATAGTGTTAGATAGTATGTATTAAAATATAGCTGTTAGATATGTATGATTGTAACTGAGATAAGTTATCACCAGAAGAATGGTGGAGAGACCAAGGTAGAGCCATACGGTTTCATAGCAGAAAAGTAGGCAAGAAAATTGGCAAGTCAGAAGTCATTTCTAAAATCTGATCTGGTGTAGTTTAAGCAATATCTTAAACTCTCCCATCATGAAGGTTGGGCTAGTTTTTCCTTAAAAAGTATTAAGATCATCCTCAGAGACTTGGGTGCCGCAGAGAAGTAGAGGCTCAGGCTGATGCCATAACTTTCTGGCACAAAATAGACACTAGGGGCTTGGATGGGAGTGAAGCTCTTGTGCTTGGCTGATGGACCATGATGGACAACTCAGACAAAGGAACTTCACTCATGTGAATCAACTCAAGATCTCCTCCCTGCTTATCCTGGTTATCTTTCTCCCACTATAGCTAAATCAATGTCCCTTTGTCAAATATTGAATAACCTACAAGGAGTTCATTTGTTCCAATACTGAACCTAAGCTACCAGGGGACTGCCCTGGGTCAGTCAGTACCAACCTAAAACATCAGGAAAGGATAAAGGAGGCAGGAAGAATTAACTGTATTTTAAATTGAGATTCTTGTACAGAAAACAGATTGAGGCAACCTCAGTCATGGTAAACTGCTAATTGTTACATCAAAAGCAGTTGGACATCTTACCCTCACTTCCTGAGGACATGCCCAGTACCAGACATCAGAGAAAACAGAAATGACTCTAGAAAAGGAAACTGATTCTATCTCAACCAACACAAAAAACTGGCTACCGACATGGGAGTCATTTTAGATCTGCTGACTATGGAGTCTGATCATCAACTAGTCAGTGTAAAACCCCAAATCAAAACCAGCTTAGGAATAAGAACAAAGATGAAAAGAAGCCACTGCATACAATTACTACAACTTCAACGTGTCCTATTCAAACAAGCTACCAATGCCAAAAAAGTTGAAGGAGATGGAAATGGAATGAAGAAAGGAAGAGATTGACTCTGATTATTACCATTTCCTGCACAAGTTTACTTAATATAAAGCAATCACCAATTAAACAAACACTTCACTTCCTTGCCAAGTGGAGAGAAGAAGATACAGCAGCCAAGGACAACATCAGTTTAAAACACTGCCCTACAAAAAAGGGTGGTGAAAAATGACAAGAATGACTCTGGAGACAGCAAAAGGTATCAGTAACTACTGGCCACGACACCTACTTTCCCTTCTGTGCAAACATCTTTCTAACAATGACTTATAACAATATCAAAGGAAAATGGATGAAAATGCAAGTGATTCTATACAGAAAACTTAAGTTGGGAGTTAATATGGAATAGTGGAGAGAGGACTGGCCTAATGAATTCACATTAAGAATTGAATTCAAATCCTGCCTTTAACACATATTAGCCATGTGACTGTGATAAGAAAAATATCTACCAGAGATCTCCACTTCTTCCTGTAATGAGGTTTAGGCTACTTTTCCCCTAAAAGGTAACCAAGGTAACGCTAAGGTTTGATTGACCTGTTGGGCTCAAGCTATTCTGAAAGCCTCAGTCCACTTTGATGTGGCTCTCTGGTAATCTTGAGGCATAAAAAACCCAAACATGCGGTGTCTGGGCCCTTCAGAATTGGCAGATACCCTCAAACCATGTTGAGTTACCACATCCTGATGATTACCTGCATTCCCACATGGAGGGGTGCAGGGATTTGGGGCTCTATTTAAGCTAAATGCTTGAGTAACCTTATTGAATACCCTTTCTATCCTATTGCTAAGTAAATCCCCTTTTGTAGACTTTTTTATTTTATTTTGACTCAAATGGCAAAACATAGAGAATCGAGAAAAGAAACAAAGCAGACTGTCCAGTGAATGTCTCTTTCCATCCCGTCATCAAACCTCTGAATTCACCAGAAGCTGACCTGAGTCAAGCCCACAGCCACTCTTTAGCATTGCCGGTAGGATGGATGGTTCAGACAACTTCTTCCCTGAAAAGACTCGGAGAACCAATGGGTGTAATTATTAGAAAGTGCCTTACTTTCTTTGTGATTTGTCCTTTGATCTCAAAGAGGACCATGACATCAGGGAGATGAGGCCATGACTTGCAGTTGACTTTGATGTGAGTGAAGGAGGGCTGTGCGAGGTCACTTTCTCTTCCAGAGCCGTCTGGGTCCGGGGGCAACATATAGATCAGGATGACCAGAGATGACCCAGGATGCAACAGGCGACCTTGGACCTTTTAAGTTAAGGTTCTCACTTTGAGTAAGGCAACACCCATTCAGTGAACAGGCCACTTTAAGATGTGAGTCAAGGGATGGCCCCTTTGATAAAAAAAAAAAAAAATCAAACTGGGAGAGGAAGATTCTCAGGGGGTTGCTGGCCATAGAAGAAAGAGTTACTATTTACTTTTACTCTGAGCCAGGAAAGACCAAAAAATAACCATTAAGTTGCTCTTGTTGTCTAATCCGTGAGATACAGAGTGAAATGGATTTAAGACTTGGTCTTTGAGAAAGAAATCTAGCTGGTAAACCCCAAGATAACTAGGTAGGATTTAGCTTCGAAAATTAATCTTCCTTTGGGCAAAACACCCTCAGGTAGGGCATGAGGAGAGAAGAAAAGAGAGAGAAAGTGCTATCAGCACTGGAAAGGTGAAACTGTAGCTATAAAACTATGTATTTACTTAAAAGAAAGGGGTTCTCCTAGCTGACTTGGTTATAATCTTGAATCCTGGATAGAGATGAAGAAGAGTCCAATAGCCCCTCCACAGAGGCCTCTACAGAGGCAAAGATATGGTAGCATCCCTAAGGGGGATGCACTCCCTAAGTGTGGCACTCCGGAAGGGGGTGGTTTTGGCTGGTGAGCCAGGGAATATGGGTGGGAGAACTGTATTATCAATTTAGATCCTGGGATAGATTGCACGCCAAAGGTTTATGACTTCTTAGTTACTTAACTACGGATGGCACTCATGTGTGATGAAGAGTTGCCGACTGACCTGAAGGGGCCTGTATCGGTGTTGGATCCTTGGTGTTTCTGGTGCTGCCCCTAGTCACTGCTACCTCTTTGCATCAGGAGACACACTATGAAGAGTAAAAATTTGGCATCCCCCATTACATGGATCAGACCATTGAGAACTGATACTTAGTCCTTTTCAAAGGGAGGAGGGCAGAGTGGGGGAAATGCTAGGATTTGGGGGTTTTGTTTTCTACATTTTTTCCTTTCTTTTTCTTTATGACTCCACAGATGCTATTAAAATGTTTTGCAATTGTTGTTTTTTGTGTTTTGATTTTGCTTTTAAAAGTTTCTTTTCTTTTTCTCTGTCCCCTTAGTAAAGAAGGACTGTCCAGTAAAACTCTAAAAATATTTAAATGATAGAAAGTCCTCTAGGTGATTCATAGAATATTTTTACAGTGGAGTGGCATAGGATAGGATCAATATCTGCTAAGGTCCCTGTGTAATGTGTTCAGTGGGCAGTGAGTTTAACAACTCTGATCTAGAATACTGTGTGGGAACCACAGTTTATCAATATTATTGGTAATAATGACTATCATTTATAGAGCACTTAATAAGTGCCAGGCACCACCAATCAGATGCTCCTGATTGTGATAATACTGTGCTGATGGCATTAAGCCCAAGAATACTTCAAAACTACGTCATTGAGACTTAGGATCACTAGAAAGACACTGAGTTTGCTACAGGAAAAATGGCAAAAGGAATGGTTATAGAGAAACCTAGGAAGATTTATATGAAGGAATACAGAGTGAATTGAGCACAATCAGAAGAAATAATCAAACAAAATTGCAAAGCAAAAGCAACTTTGAAAACTGAAGAACCTGGATCAATGCAATGGCCAGCCATAACTCCAGAAGTCCTTTAATGAAGCACTGCTAGCCACCTCCTGGCAGAGGTGATGGACTCATGATGGACTCATGATTATACATACATTTTTGGGCATGGGAGATGCATGTATGTATCTGGCTTGACTGTGGTTTTTTTATGATAAGGATTGTGTTTTGTTTTGGGGGGAGGAGTGGTGAAGGAAAAAGAAGAAGAGGAGGAGGAGCCCATGTAAACTCTGAGGATTCTTATCCTGACTTCCACTCTCACTGATGAGTTGAATCTATTGAGTCTCCAAAGCTTAACCACCTCTCCTCCTCAGAGTTCTAGGGGTAGGTGACTCTCAAATGCCATCAGTTTGAACTCATACTGGTGTGTTTCCCTCTATGATTGTTAGTTGAGAAACAATTTAGTCAATCAGAGTTAAGTAGCTTTTAAGGCCGGAGTAACCGTTGACAGACACAGGTAGCTATTCTGTCTTTCTGGGGATGACTGGTCAGATGGAGACAATGAGACAAGCCCGGATCTGTCTACCCAGGCACTGAGGAGCAGAGCGCAACCCCACAGCATAGCTCAAAACACTCAGGTGCCCCAGCTTGCTGCCTTCTACTCCAAATCTATCCAAAACTCTCAAGGTGACCCCTTATATTTTTTTAGAAAGGGACAATCACCAAGAAGAAAACATCCTCCCACAAGTCTGTGACACAGTCCCCCTACATTTATATGGAGTGCAAGGGAAAATAGGTTTATTTTATATTTGGAGAGGACTTTTAGGAAAGGAATTAATCGCAGCTCCTGTTTGCTGGAAGCCTTTTTCTCTCCATCAAGGGGTGCACACAAAGTTCCCCTTAAGCATGGAGAACCTTTATTGATTTGTCCCTGGTTCCTCATACTCACAACTGCCTCCGGTTGATCTGAAGATGCTGCTTAGACAATGGAGGGAAGCTGGAGAGTCCAAAATCTCCTGTACACTCAGAAGCAACAGGGGATGGAGTGGGAGTGGGGGAGAAGAGGTTGTGGTGGGAAGGAAACTTGGCCAAGGCCAGTGCCGAGATCTCCCCTTGCCCATCAGGCGGATCCATCTCAGGGGAGTTCAGCTAGCACCGCACTGTCACTCTGGTTTTTGAAATGAATCCCTTCTCAATTTGCTTGATGATTTATATGATTCCTGACACATGGCCAACTTTCTTTGGCTTATCTGATTATGGTTCTTAAGTACTTTTAGGGCATCATTCTGAGGGCCTGTGAGTGTCCGATTGATTGAGACATATCAAGCTAAAAACCTAAAATGGGGTAGTGTGCTTTCAGTTCCATTGTAAAAGAAAGGACAGTCACTGTAGCATTTTTAAAAGACACAGAAGTGAAGCAAATATATATGAGCAGGACAGCTTTGAGAGCAGCACTTTGAAATTATTATTAGAGATTTTATTATAAAAGTTATATGAATTAATATTATTATATATTTTTAGAGATAAATGATTGCTTTAATTTGTTTGTTTCACAAATAAAATCAGCTGAAATAAGTTATTTCTTGTAGGCCACTCCATCAGACTAAATACCACGTCTGTATCAGATTCCTCCCTCTCTTGCTTTGCCCCGACCTTGGCTAGAGCAATAGAGCCGGACTTGTGGCTGCTGACACAGAGGGAGCAGCTGTAAATGGCTGAAGGGTCAGCAAGAAAAGCCTTTATCTTTTATCTTTTCTGCAAGTGAGAAGGTATTCTCAGTCTCCACAGACACAACCAGGACTTGCTTATACCCACTGATGACGAGACAAGCTAATTATGCCTTCTGCACATAGATGCAGGCAACATTACCGCACCCCTGAGAAAGTGGGATGCCAAGTTTCCTCTGCATCCATAATGAAACATGGTTTTGACAGAGAGGTCATGGATTCAGGCAGCACATTGACATTTGGGCGGGGGGGATCATAGCTAATGCTAGAATTTGTTTTGCTTGACTGAGAAATACTGATTGGTTTCCACAGATTCTGTAGGAAACAGAACCTACATAGGGTGAGTGAGAGGACCTAGGTTAAGGTGAGGGACAAGAGAACAGAACGTAGTATCCTATTATATAGCAGGAAGAAATCTGTAAGGGGGATGCCCAGACCAAGCCGGCTCAGGCCTCTTTTGGTGTTCAAACTGACACACTCGGTATAGAAGTAGAGCCTCATTGTCTCACCAAGGGTTACACTGGCGGGAAAAGAAGGACCTTCAGGTGAAGGGCATTTCAGGAAAGGGGATGTCCTGCCTAGTTGGGACCAATGATGGCAATGGAGGTGGGCCTATATAATCTTTGTTCTGCTTCTGTGTGTGTTTGTGCGTGTGTGTGTGTGTGTGTGTGTGTGTGAGGGGTGTGTCTTGTCCCATGAGGGAACACGCTCTCTCACTTCTCTGGAGAACTGTCAATAAAGAATCTGTTCTTTCACTCTACAAACAGTAATTTCATTTGTTACCAGATTAATTCTAGCTCAGAAGCATCAGGAGGAGGAAGCGAGCCTTCTCAGACTGAGCTCCAAGCTAGGTTCAATCTGGGATTATAATTTTGTTTCTAACATTGACTATGCATATCTTTACAAGGGTTTTTTCTTTTTTTGTTGTTAGTGGTAGGGACAGGGGTAGAAGAGATAGAAAGTGGATTTTTGTTCATTGAAAAAAAGCTAACATTTTTAAAAAATGTGATATCAAATACATTAGGATTGAAGATGTGTAATAGCTGTTTGCTCTAAAATGGAGAAATAGGCAGCATGTTCAATAACGTGGCCTCACATTAGTGTTCCTTTTTTGTCTCCAGTCAATCAGCTTCACATCACTCAAGATTTCAATGCTGCAGATCTCACTAATTGGAAAAACATCAATTGCTCATAGCTGGTTAGAGCTAATATAATAAAAACGACAATTTTACCTAAATTAACTTACATATTTAGTGCCATACCAATCAATCTACCAAAAAATTACTTTATAGAACTAGAAAAAATAGTGACAAAATTCATTTGGAAGAACAAAAAGTCCAGAATATCAAGGCAACTAACGAAAAGAAA
>CM053596.1:254385308-254410825 GCA_028646575.1 Pseudocheirus occidentalis
GAAACATGGAAGATGGATGGTAAGAGAGGGCTACTCATGAACCTGACTTCCATCTGAACTGGGTAAAGGAGGATTGAATATATAGATTGAATAGGATTGAATATATGCATACATACACACACACACACATATATACACATACACACACATATATACACATACACACATACATACATATATATGTATGTATATATATATACATATATATATATATACATAGAATCTTAGTATTTTTCAGAAATCCAAGATGATTGTGAGATTTTTAGTTTTCCTGTAATTTTTCTTGAAGTTTTGAGAATCTCTTTTGTACTTATCCTGCTTGGATTGTATCTAACCTGAGGAAGTTGATAGACCAATGGATAAAGTACTAGGCCTAGAGTCAAGAAATACTGAGTTCAAATCCAGTCTCAGACACTTATTACTTGTGTGATTCTGGTCAAGTCCTTTAATTTCTTCCTTCCTCACTTTACCCAAATGAAAAATGGGTTTAATAATAGCACCCACCTTTCAATGTTGGTAGAGCACTAATTTAGAACAAAATTTCATCATGAAGGAGATACTATTCCTGCCCTTAGAGATTTTCCAAGTGACAGGAAAGGCAGGATATGTTGAGAGGACTGAGGAAAATGGAGAGTATTGCTCACTAGCCAGAGCAGCAGAAAAGATAAGTGTGATCCTATTGTTGTTTAGTCAATTGCATTTGTGAACACTGAAGTCTTTGTGACCCCATTTGGGGTTTTCTTTCCAAAGATACCACAGTAATTTGCAATTTCCTTCTCTAGCTCGTTTTACAGATTAGGAAACTGAGGCAAACAGGGTTAAGTGACTTGCCCAGAATCACACAGCTAGTAAGTGTCTCAGGCCAGATTTGAACTCAGGAAGATGAGTCTTACTGACTCTAGGTGTGAGCTCAAAACTAACTTGGAGACAATTCTAAAGGCATGGTGCCACCATCTTAAATAGGTGTAGACAGATAATTAGAAATAGTAACTCAATCTTCCCCATTTCAATTGTAAACTAATTTCTGGACTGTATTCCGATGCAATGTGTGAGGAACAGCAGCCTCAGTCATCAGGGTTTCAAGAGCAAGGTGGAAAGGTCCAAATACAACCTTTGAACCAATAAAATGACTGAGTCTAGCCCAATTCCAGAGTACTGCCAGTTGAAAAGAACAGAGTACCAAGTGTGAAGAAAAATTCACCAAAGGCATAGCATGTAGCTGATCAAAGTTAAAACACATCTGCCATCTGATATTAATTTTGCACTGGCTATAAAAGCAGACAAACCTGTCTTTGGGTTTTCCATTAAAAATCAGAAAATTCCCACATGTCTTTGGGAGAAATATATCCTTATCTCCAAATATAAAAAGACTCATCTGGCATACTGTTTACCTTTAGTATCTCTGATCAGTGGACTTTTTTTTGTGGGGGTGAGGAACGGGGAAAAGAAGAGGTGTGCAGAGCCAGGAGGTTTGTCCTCTTCATGCTAGGTTCTAAATATGTTTTATATAAAATTCAATTTCTTACTAGCAGACTAGAGCTTAATCATAGCCACATGTTCCCCAGGAGGAATGTGAAATAGCCTCTGCAAATCATAACTGATCAGCAAAGTTCATTAAAATACTCTCCCACATACACACCCCCCCCCCCAAGCCAGAACCAGAATGAACCCATCTCACCAAGAGGGATTCCTGTCTCAGTTTATCTCCAGAGCTAATAACCAGAACCAGAGTTTTACACCCTTCTGGATCATTCTTCTATCGGCATTCCCCTTGAACACTCTCTCACCTCTTCTTTGCTGACCCATTTTGGCTTTCCTCAAGGACTCTGCTCACGGCTCTCTTTCTTAGGAGGTCATCCTTTCCTAACCCCATCCCATTATGACTACTCTCTTGATCACAGAATCACAAAATTCTAGAAGGGACCTCAACCCCTACTTTATCCAACTTGTATCTGAAAAAGAATCTGAATAATAATATATTCAGTAAATGATCATCCAGACTCTGCTTAGGGACCTCAATAGGAAAGAACCTCCCCCCTCCCAAAGCAGTCCATTCTGTTTTGTTTTGGTTTCTTGTGACAGCTCTAATAATAAGAAAACTTTTCTTTACATCAAGCCTGAATTTCTAACTTCCACCCATAGTTCCTGATTCATCCTCCTGGGGCCAAACAGTGCATGTTTAATTCATCTTCCAAAAAGCTGAACCTTTCAAATAGTTCAGTGTAGTTAGTGATAGCTTAAATAGTTAACAAAGCTATTTTGTCCCCCTGAACCCTCTCTTCTCCAAGACAAATTTCCCAGTTCCTTCAACTGGTCCTCACATTATACAGACTTCAGGCATTTTGTGATCCTCATGGCCCTCTTTTTGAGCTCTCTTCTATTTACCAAATATCCTTAATAAACTGTTGAGCCCAGAAATGAGCAGCATTCTCCAGATGTTGCCTGCTGAGGCCACATACAGAGGGACCATGAACTCTCATCCAGATCATGAAGTGTCTCTTTTCATGCAGCTCAAGATTCCATGGCCTGTTTGGGTTGCCACATCATACTACCTGCAGTTTGTTAAAAATCCCCAGAATTTTTCCAAACTTCTCTTTTTACCATGCCTCCTCCACAATTTGTGAAGCTGACTTGATGAAACCTATGAAGAATTTTATATTTATTCCATCCCATTTTGTCCAGTTAGATTTTTTTTGGCTTTTTTTGGAGAGGGGAAAGTAAGGCAATTGGGGTTAAGTGACTTGCCCAAGGTCACATACCTAGCTTTGTGGTAAGTGTCTGACGCCAGATTTGAACTCAGGTCCTCCTGACTCCAGGGCCGGTACTCTACTCATTGGACCACCTAGCCACCCCTATCCTGTTAGATTCAATCCAATGGTCTAGCTCAAGTGTGAGGAACCTGCGGCCTTGAGGTCACAAACTGGTCTAGCTTGCTGAGACCTTTGGAGAACTTGATTCTGTCTTTTGGTGTATTCGCTATCCCTCCCAGCTTTATGAGAGATATTACCTGCATATTTAGTAAGGAGGCCACCCATAACTTTGCCTAAGTTGCTGATAAAAGTGTTAAATAGCACAGAACCAAGGTTAGGCTGGGACCCTTCAATGGAGGCCTCCTATCACGATGATGTCTAATGATTTTTTTTCTAATAAAAATAGTATGAGTTGATTCATCAAATATTTTACTAAAACCTAGGTGACGGAGTATTAGGGAGCAGTATGGTACACTACCCTCCCCAAACTCCTCCAAACAGACACTGAAAATTCACCAGACCAAATCCTGATGGGAAAATCAAGAAAAAAACCCCAATGAGTCACTTGTTCAGCACAGGGTAGCAAAGAGAGAGACAGAGGCCTGCAGATAGTAGGGAGGGAGAGATCCAGGAGAGCTCCATAGCCAGCACTCTAGTGTCCAGGGAGAGGTGTGAACTGGCAACTCATTGCAGGTCACAGACCAAGGGAGAAAGGGATTTGCCCAGGGGAATGATGGAGGCCCTGGGTGGTGTGCAGAGAAAGGAGGAAGTTCAAAAGTCAGAAGCAGCAGCAGTGATGCGCAGGACAGATAGGATCTCTAGCCCATCTTACAGAGGATTAGCCAGGGCAGAAATCCCATTCCAAAGGGAAGTCTACAATTCTGCCACTCTGAAACAACAGAGCTTCCAGCTGGTGTATAGGGGCTAATTCCAGCAGGAGTCTACTCTTATACACACCCAAATCCAGGTTAGGAACTTGCAGAGCTCAGCCCAAGGGGGCAGCAATTAGACTTTGCCCTGGACCACTTGGGGAGCACTGAATGTCTGCAGATCCCGAGCCTGTCACTGAGATCTTGGTATAACACAACACTCAATAACCCTAACAAAGCAACAACAGAATTGGTCCAGAACTTCCCTTCAGAAGTGAAATGGAGTTCAACTTTGACATCAAGTCCAAAATTAGGAAGTAGGCTGGTAGAGCAGGAAAATGAAGACCTCGCTTCCACTTTCATGAGCTATTATGATGGCAGCAAGTCTCAAAACACAAACACAGAAGAAGAAAATCACCTCAAAATGTCTCGAAACAATAACACAGTTTGGGCACCAACTCAACTAAAATTCCTGAAAAATGAAGCAAGAGTTTAGAAAAGAGTTAAAAAAATGTTTTGTAAATGGAATGAGAGTATTTACAGGGAAAAAACTGGAAAAGGAACGAGTTGTGGAAGAAAGAATTAGAAAGAGGATTAACAGCTTGGCAAAATCTTGCTCAAGTAATGAACTCCTTGAAAATTAAACTGAACCAACTAAAGGCTAATGACTCTACAAGGCAACAAGAAACATTAAAACAAAGTCAAAGGCCGAAAACAAGTAGAATATAAGGTATCTCATAGCAAAAACAACTGGCCTGAAAAAGACATGAAGGAGAAAAAAATGTAAGACTCACTGGACTAGCTGAATGCAATGACCCAAAAAAGAGCATAGATATCCTCTTTCAAGAAATCTCAAAAAAAAATCTAACCAGATTAGAATATGGGGATAAAGTGGAAGTGGGAAAATTCTACTGTCAGAAATCCCAAAATGAAAATGCCAGATAATACCAAAGTCAAAATCCAGTTTCCAAATGAAAGAAAAGTTGCTTGCGGTATGCAAGCAACCAAAAAGACAGAATTCAAGTGCTGAGAAGCTACAACCAGGATCACACAGGATTTAGTAGCCACAACTATAAAGGAATGGAGAAGTTGGAATATGGTATTCCAGAAGACAAAAGATATGAACATAAGAGTCAGGGATAACTTACCCTGCAAAACTGAATATAATACTATAGGGGGGAAATGGTCCTTTAATGAATTAGGCCTTCCATTTCTGATGAAAAGACCAGAGCAACCAACAGAGAAACTTTGAAGTAAAAAGACAGGAGTGAAGACAAAGGTAAAAAGGGTAAACATGAATGAATTTAATAAAATACTAAACATGGATAAACTGCTTACATCCAAATATGGGAAGATGATACATGTGTCTCTTCTTATCCTTATCATCATCAGGTTCATAGAGGGAGTAAAATTAGATAAGACCTGGGAATGGTTCTGTTATGTCTTGTTGATCTCAGAAAAGAATGGAAAGAGAAAAGAGGAATATATTGAGTGCAAGGGAAAGGAAGGTTTGGGGAAATGATCTAACATAATCAAGGTACACACATAGACATCTATATGAACAAAGAGGAGAAGGAGAGAAGAAAAGTATCTGAACATTTGAATCTCATCCTCATCTCTGTTGGTCAAAAGAAAGAAAAACACACATGCAGAACTAGATGCAGAACTGGATACAAACACATATATTAATATAGTTCATCAAAATGAATTTCCACGTTGGTTATAGAAACAATTTTTTTTCTCATTCTACATTCTGAGTCCTTCATCTCTTTATCAGAAGGTAACTGGCATGTTTTCTCATTAGTCCCCCAGAATCATGGTTAATAATCATGCTGATAAGCATTCAGCACAATAGTATTCATTCACACTTATATATAACAACTTATTCATCCATTCTCTCATTTATGGATACCCCTTCAAATCCCCTTTCTTTGACACCTTGCAAAGAGCTATAAACATTTTTGTATATGCTTAGAATTTGTTTTGTGTAGGACCAATCGCCCATCTTAATGTACCCTCCCTTAAATTATTCCTCACTCCTCCCTTTTTCCTCTTGTTTCCCTGACCTTGAATCACTGACTGTCCTGAGTCAGGTCAGGCCCTGAATTCTGTCAAAAAAGGAACAGGAAGAGGGCAGGAATAAACCACATCTTTTAGCCTTAGATTAGTCTGTGTTACATAAAGTAGGAGGAAGCAATGTTTCAAACATACCTAGGAGAGGGAGAAAAAAAATGTTTTTTTTAAAGGATGGGTCAGTTTTTGGTTGCTATGTTAAAAAATGTCAGAACATCCCAGATTTACCTAGACATGGGTCCTAACTGATCATACTTTCTTGGTTATCAGGTAAATGGGAAACATTGTTATCACTCTCTGTTTTGCCTCTGGAATACCATGTTTCAGTCACCAGGGAATGGGAACTTGGGGGGTTAATGGGAAATTAATTTAACCCCCTGGGGAAAGTGATAACCAAGACTCCCTCCACAGTGAAGACCAGGACTAATTTTAATTTTGTTCTTTTAAAACTAGAGAGTAGCAGAGTGCCTGGCAAACAGTAAATATTTAATAAATATTTGCTTAATTAATTGTTCCAAAGAGCTTACTCTCTCTGACCCATACCCATACATATCTCTTTCTCTTTAGACTTCTGCCCTTTAGAGGGAGCCAAATTTCATTCTTCAAAGTCCTTTGATGAAAATGTAATTCTTTTAAAGATAGGCTGAAGCTAATTGGAACCACATTAGGGGAGAGTTCAGTTTCCAATGCAGGAGACTTCGGGCTCTGTGGAATAAATACCATTAAGCCGTTTGTTCCTTCTGCTTCCTTCCTGATCTCCTTCCACTTTCACTCAAAATATGCCCTAGCACTCCCTGGGGTCTGAGACTGGATCAGACATATGTACCTCAGGCCTGGGGCCCCTACTATTAGGGAAAATGTATAGGGGAAGCAGACAGTGAGATCTCTGAGTAATTGCTGGAGGATGAATTCCCTCTTCCTCTTAGTGTTTTTTTTTAAGTAGCTAATTGTTTTCAAACAAACTGTCTTTCAAGAGGCAAGGGAAGCAAAGTAAATTATGTTATATAAAAATAAGTTGGAATTATAAAGGAGTTTAAAGGCTGTCTAGTCCAGCTTCTCACCTAATGCAGAAATCCTGTCCCACACCTGTAAAGCTAATAGCTGCCCTGATAATTGGGGAGAGAACTCTGAAAGGACAGAGTCGGCTTGGGATAAGGGAAAGGAAGCTTGATCAGGCAAGGCAGCATCTAGAAAAGTCCCAGTTGTAGGTTAGACACAGTCCGACAAGCAGAAACTGAGATCTCAATTGGGCAAGGCCAGGCCTTACCTAAATTGCAGTCAATGCAGCACCAGGGAGAGCTCCCAGTGAGTTTGTACTGAGAAGAGCCTTCAGGCAGCTGCTTTTCTTTAATTTTTATCCCAGGTAATTGAGAATAGGTTCCTTTGGAATTTAAAAGGCAAAGGAGCCTTTCTTTTGGTGAGGCCTGGATCCTATAAGGAAAAGGCATTGTGGAAGGAACCCTGAATTTGCAGTCAGAGGACCTGGCTAGAATCTCTATGCTTCTGACTATATGACCTTGGAAAGTTTTAGAAATCTCTGGACCTATTTTTTTATCTATAAAACAGAGTTGAAGTAGATGACATCTAAAGTCCTCTCAAGCAATAAATCTATGATCTTATGAGTTTTCTGAGGAGGCAGAAATGTCATCTAACTAGGTTCTTAAGGAAGGTTCACAACTTCTTGGTGGAGAATGGTGCTCGTGGGTTTAAAAAAAAGTCAATTTAGGGAAGTCAGTTAAGATAGGGAAGGTTAATAAAGGATTATACCCATAGGCAGGTAAGACTCAAGGTCAAAGAAGGTAATTAATTTCCAAGAAGAGCTGTGAGAGTAGTCTCTGGCTACCACTCATCAGAATCATCTTCCATAGTAATCCAATCCCTTTTAAGAGGAAGAGTCCAGGGACAGCTGGTGGCACAGTAAATAGAGGACCGGCCCTGGAGTCAGGAGGATCTGAGTTCAAATACAGCCTCAGACACTTGACACACTAGCTGAGTGACCTTGGGCAAGTCACTTAACCCCAATTGCCCTCCAAAAAAAAAAGAGTAAGAGTCCAGGCTGCAGAACTCTTTGTTCCTTGGCAAGTTCCCTCAACAACATTTCGGTTAAATCATGAATCAACCTCTCCTTGAACACATTTAGGGATAGGGAGTTCACCACCATGTAATTTAACCTATCCAGCTTTTGGACAGCTCTAGCAGTTACAAAGATCTTTCTTAGGTTAAGCCAAAACCAGCATATGACCCACCCTACCCCCTTCCATACACAAAACCCTATTTACCTACTTCTACGAAGGGCATCACTATCTTCCCAGTCACCCAGTCTCACAAACTATGTGTCATCCCTAAATTCTCACTCTCCCTTACCACCACCCCACATCCAATCAGTTTTCTACTATGAAGAAAAAAGAATAATTCTAATCCCTCACGCATATACTTCATCTATTTCAATTAGTCTCTAACTTGATACTTCTCTCAGCTCTGGGCATTTTCTCTGACTGTCTCCCATGCATTGAACACTTTCCTTCTTCCACTCTGCCTAATGACTTCCCTAGATTCTGTTAAGTCCCAACTAAAACCCCATCTTTTATGGGAAGTCTTTTTCAACTCCTCATAATTCTAGTGACTTCACTTGGTTAACTATTTCCTATGTATACTGTGTACAGGTTTTTGGTATGTATTTGCATATTATCTCCCCCATTAGACTGTGATCTCCCTGAGGACAGGAACTATTTCTTGCCTCTTTTTGTGTCATCAGAATTTAGCACAATCCCTAAATGTTTATTCATTGATTAATTGCATAGATGAGGATCTTCCTTCTTATTGCATGGCTCAAAACCTAGCTTCTTCCTCTCATTTCCTGGTAATTCTGATCTACATTCTTTCATAATCTCTCCTAAGAGGCTACACCAGGCTTCTTATGGTAGTTCTTTTTTTTACATTTCCTAGGCAACATTACACTACTTGGCCTGACCAATTAACCCTTGCCCTAATAACATTGGACCAATTTCTTTTCTAATTTTAAAAATACTTATTAAATTGAATTGAATACAATTGAATCATAAGTGCCCTAACATTTCCTTGGTGATATCATGTAGATTGTCACTGGAACTATGCTTCAGATTACTTGAGTCTACTATGCATCTCTTCATTGCCCTTTGAATTACCTGAAATTCTGATCCTTCTGAGATGGTAGTATTCCATGACTGAAGCTATAAAGCAATACCAGGAGAAACATGGGTTTTATGCCAGGGGACCACTTTAGGCCATTAAAGCATTGTAAAACAGAGGTGTTAAACTTGTAGAAGTGCCGGAGTCAAACAAGATTAAAATGGACTTGGGAAATGTTTAACATAATAAAAAAACAAAATGCAACATAAATTATGTTAATATATGGTTTTCTAAATCAACATGTAGCCACAGGGATCTGTTTCTAATTGGGTTTGAAACCAATGCTGTACACTCTCCTAAATGCCATCTAGGCTATTCTCTTTCACTTATTCAAAACATTGTCTATCTGCCATGCATATCTCAGATATATGTACTGATGAAGTTTTTACTCTTCCATACAATCACATGCCACAATCTAGACAAAAAAGTATTTTTCATCCATTTGTTGTTGTTGTTCCCTTGTTTCAGTCATGCCTGACTCTACATGACCCAATTTTGGTTTTTCTTGGCAGAGACAGTAGAGTAGTTTGCCATTTCCTTCTCTAGAGTATTTAATAGATAAGGAAACTGAGGTAAACAGGGTTAAGTGACTGTTTCAGGGTCACATAGCTAGTAAGTGTCTGAGGTCAGATTTAAACTCCAAAGATGAGTCTTCCTGACTCCTGGCCAGGCACTGTGTTTACTGTGCCACCTAGCTGCCTTTTTCATCCATTTAGGTTTTCCTATATGGATTGTTAGGTTAAGATGCTCAGTCTCCACTCTCAATAAACTTCTGACCACAAAAATTTTGTTGGGGCAACTGTATATTTCCATGGTTTCCATCAAAATATTTTCTTGCATGGAGTCATTGGTTCAATTGTTATTGCAAAAAGGCCCTACCAACTCTTCTCTATAGCAACTGAAGGTGCTGTTGATAGGCTAGCCTCATATCCATTATCGAAGAGGGTTGAAAAGATAAACTAAAAGCTGCTGATATTAAAGCATTTAGGGATTCTGAAGTTTAGTCATTAAAAGATTATTCTTCATAAGAAAATTACTATAAGGGAGATGGGAAAGCAGAATTCTAATAACAATCTGAATAAATGGAAATAGTAAGACACTGAAGTAACAATGGAAAAATGTTACAACTTTGCTAAAGAAATCAAACAAAAGAAAAAGCTGAGAAAGTATAAAACGAACAGGAAACAGAAAGCACTTCTGAGGCTGCATCAAAACTTTCCAGAGTCTTCTCTAATTCCCACTGATATTCAGTATATACACCCACAGCCTCAACCAATAAAAATCCTGGCATCACAAACAAGATAATGAAAACAAAAAATCCTAAGAGCATCACTAATGATGGCTATAGATTTCTGGATAAAAAGGCTGCCTGGATGGGAAGGAAGAATGTGAAATGAGAAGGAAATGACAAACTACTCCAAGTATCCTTGTCAAGAAAAACCAAAATTGGGTCATGTAGAGTCAGGCATGATTGAAACAATAGATCAGGCAAGAAGCCCAAGGGCGAATGGCAAGATCCCTCCCTGGTAAAGCCAGTGCTAATGTAGGGTAACCTCCCAGAATCACCACAAATGGGACAGAGTCACTTGGACTGCAATAGTTTTTGACTAAAGGTAGTAAGAGCAGCAAATGACCTGAAGAAGGTGCTAGAATGGTCAGCAAACTCCAGGGGTGAGAACCTTAGAAACCGTTGGGAGAATCAGTGGCGAAGTATCACAACAATCAGATCCAAGAACCCCATCCCCTGAGCTTTGTCTGAAAATGCCATAGGGTACATCCATGCAAAGTGTTGGGCAGACCCAGTACTTTAAACCTTGAATATCTAGAGAAGTTTAGCCACAGGAAGTCGTTACCAGAATCTAGGGGATTCACTCCGGACCAAACAGGAGTGACAAGCTCACCCAAAAGTGCAACAAGGAAGAGAAAAGGAACCTGGAAAATTGCCAGAATTCAGGAATTAAAGCTAGAGAGAGTGAGATGAATAAATCAAAGAAAATATCAACTAGTATAAAAAAAGTATCACAAGTTTAGAGATTCCCCAAGAGTGAGTAACTCCATAAAAATTTCAAGTAGGAACTCAAAGGAAAAAGTGGATTTTCCATGAAAACTTTATGAACACTTAGAAGAAATGAATCAAAATAAAAAATGAAATAAACTAGAAAATATTTAACATCAAAAGCAATTGAACTAGAAAGCAGCTCAAGAAGAGAGACTTTAAGAATCACTTGGCTTCCTGAAAACTATGACTTTGAAAAGTCTGGGAAATTTTATTTAAAAGAATTATAAATGAAAGTCTCTCAGATCTACTACAATCAGAAGGCAAAGTAATGACAAAATGAATCTCTCATTTCCCTCTGTGAAGGAACTTTAAAAAAAGTTCTAGGAATATCATGGACAAAATCCAGAAATCCCACGTCCAGGAAAAAATACTGCAACATCCAGGAAAAAAAACAGTTCAAGTACCAGGGAATGACAGTCAGGATCATAAAAGACTTGGCAGAACCTACTTAAAGGGGGAGAGATCTTGGAATATATTGTTATAAAAGATCTCTCCCCATTTATCTGAAATGAACAAAATGGGTTGGATTCACTTGTTAGTGTATAAATATATCAAACTCAACAGGAATACAAATGGGGATACTGGCAAGGTTAAAGTGGAAGATAATACAGAGAGAGTAATCACAGGCAAAACAAATTTTACAATTCTGAAGCAGAGACTTAAAGGGAAGACAAAATAAAACAAAAGAACTGACTCTAAGAAGGTGCAGGACAATGTTTTATTAAAGGACAGCAAAAATCTTAAAAATTAAAATCCAAAGAAATAGCAGATGATGGATGTAGGAGTGGGGAGAGGCGGAGGAGTTACAAGGGAGGAGAAGGGACCAGTCACAAGCAAAACAAATGTCCTCATCCTGGAATGAGGAGCAAAAAAGAGAACAAAAGAACCAGAATCTAAGAAGTCGCCTTTGCTTGCCTCTTAGGCAATTGGGAAATAACTGAGCAAAGTGGTATATGATACAAGAGAATGCTATTGAGTCTTAAGAAATGCCAAAAGAGTTTCAGAAAATCCTGAAAAGTCTTAGTGTGAATTGATGAAAGGTGAACAGAAGCAGAATTTATACGAGGACAGCAACATCTTTAAAAAAAGATAAAACCAGCCCAAGCCAAACTTTGAAGACTTAAGAACTCAGCTAAATGCAATGACGACCAGCTGTGTTTCCAGCAGACCTATGATGAAGCATGCTATCCGTCTCGTGGCAGAAGGATGACTTACACAATGTACAGGGGAACAAATTCTTGGACACAGTCACTGTGCGGATTTATTTGTCTTGACAATGCCTGCTCATTACAAGGCTTTGTTTTCTTCTCAGTCTTAATTGGTGGAGTTATCAGTGGAATTTAGCAATAGCGATGTAAAAAAGACTACGGAAACAATTTTTAAAATACACCTAATAGACCTGATAGAAGGGAGCTCAGAAGGAGGTAGAGACATTCAGGACAATTTTACCACTAAGCTACAGACTTTGTTATATACTCTTAAAAAATAAGTGGTATGAAATAGAGATTCAATGTCACATATGACCCTCTTTGGGGAATTAAAAAATCATGGTGATGTAGAAGAACTAGGTGGAGAAGAAGGAATATTTTTATGACAGAAGACAAGGGTTTGATGAATAGTCTTCAGTGTCTGAAGAAACTGATTATGATGATTTCATTTTGAAAATAAAATGGGCAAGGAGGGAGAAAAAACAGCAACTATTCTTAAAACGCTAGGGAGTTCAAGAGTCGAGGTGGGGGACAACTACAAGAGCAAGGAACGTAGTGTTGGGGTGGTTTTAAAATGATTATTTTTGTTGCTGCTGCTGTATCATTAATCTGACTCCAGAAGGACAAGAAATGCCAAAGAACAGTCTCCCCAAAGCAGAGTTCCAGCTGTTCAACAAATGAAACCTTGGGTCCAGAATATGTGTCAATGGTGCCCTTCCAACAAAGTTGGAAAATAAGAGGCAGCCATTTTAGCCCCACCTTCATTCTTTTTAGGAAGCAGGCAGGAAATAAAAAGAACTGATTTCTGAAACGATGGGATTTTAAGGTGAATAGATGACATTTGATGGTCCTGCATTTTTTTAAATTAAATTTTACATGGGTTAAGATTCCCCCATCTGGCTCATCTATTGGAGGGTAAAAATGGAATTTTCATTTTAAATTATATCTTTTTTATTTGAATAAATTCAGGATGTAATTGTTTTTAATTCTGATAGCTTTTTATAATTGAGTTTAGGTATGTTTTTGTGTGTGTCTCATCTAATTAAATTATACTTTCAAATGATATTATTATAATAATGCCTGCAAGAAAATCAAAGATCATGTTCATTTAAAGCCTTTATCTGGCTAACCAAAGCATAACAAACCAAAACAAACCAATCAAAACAAAAGGAAAGGTCATGTCAGACTAACTTCATTTACTTTTTTTAATAGAATTACTAAATTGATAAATGAGGGAAACGGTGGAGATTGAGTTTACCTATTTTTATAAGGCATCTTTCGGAAAAGATAAAGTAACGTGGATTAGATCACTGGTGTCAAACTCAAACAGAAACGATCCCTGCAGACCATGTATTGACTTAGAAAACCACAAATTAATATTATCTGTGTTATATTATATTTTTATTTGTTTTGTTAAACATTTCTAAATTATATTTTAGTCTGGTTCTGGCCACACTGGGGGAGTTTTAACGGTCATGTGCTCAGTGGGCAGTGAGTTTAACACCTCTGATCCAGAATACTGTGTTCAGTTCTGGAAACCACAGTTTATTGATATTATTGGTAATAATAGCTAGCGTTTATAGAGCACTTAATAAGTGCCAGGCGCCATGCTAAGCATGTTGCAAATATCCTCACAACAACCCCAAGAGGTAGGTGCTATTACTTAGCCCATTTTAGAGGACAAGGAGACAAAGGTTCAGTGACTTACCCAACGTCCCATAGTAGTAAGTATCTCAAGGTCAAATCTGAACTCAGGCCTTTCTGACTTCAGGCCCAGTATTCTGTCCACTGGCCATAGAGCTGCCTATGGACATTGATATGCAGCAGAGCATCCAGGAAAAGGCAACCTGGATTTCCCTAAGAGTTTTGAGTCCATACCATACAATGGCTGGTTGAACTAGAGAAAAGAAGAAGTGGGAAGAACATGATAGTTGTCTTCTAATTTCAAAAGGTAAGAATGCAGAGGAAAGATTAGTTTTGTTCTGCTCGACTCAAGAGGGCAGAGCCAGGAGGTATCCATGGATGCGAGTAACAGGCCAACTTACACTCAGAAAATAAAATTTCTTAAAAATCAGAGCTGTTGAAACATGAAATGGGCCACCTTAAGAGCTGATTGTTTCTTTCTCCTTGGAGTTTTCCAGCAAAGGCTAGATAACCGCTTGTCCATCCGTCATAATGAGGTTTCTTTTCAAGTATGAGCTGGACTAGCAGTACCTGACGACTCACAGTCAGGGCCCTTCCGGCCCTCAAACTGTATGATTCTCCCCATTTTTAGTTTCTCCCCTTGGCAGTCCGTTTTCTATACAATTGCCAAATTAATATTCTGAAAACACAGATCTGCTACTCCCCTGCTCAAAAACCTTCAATGGCTCCCTACTGACCATGGTAAAATGAACTCCTTTTGTTGGCATTTAAAGCCCTTGACAATCTGGCTTCCATATAGTTTTTCATATTTATTTCATATTACTCCTCATCACTAATTTTGTAGTCCTGCCAAACTAATCTAATAGCTGTTTCCCCTGACTCAATATTCCCTCTTCCATCTCTGTACCTTCATACAAGTTTCTCTCTACCACTGCCTTTTAGAATCCTTTACTTCCTTCAAGGTCCAGTTCCTTCAAGGAGCCTTTTCTTATGCAAGAAGCAGTTTAAAAAAAATATTTTCTCTTGCCTCAAATTGTCTTGTCTTTACTTACTTAGGAGGATGTTGTATCCTCCTAAGAGAATATAAGCATTTTGAGGGCTGTGTGTCCCAAAAGTTTTAGGGGCAGTTTTTGCTTAAGGGTATTGGGATATGGAAAGACATACATGGTGGTACAAAGTGAAATGAACAGAACCAGGAGAACACTGTGCTCAGTAAAAGCAAAATTATATAGTGTTCAAGTGAATGACTTAGTTATTCTCAGTAATTCAATGAGCCAGAACAATTCCAAAGCACTCATGATGAAAAATGCTATCTACCTCCAGAGAAAGAACTGAGGTTGTCTGAGTACAGACTGAAGAATACTATTTTTCACTTTCTTTCTATTTTTTGAGTCTTCTTGCATAAAATGACTAATATGGAAATGTTTTACATGATTGCACATGTATAACCTCAATCAGATTGCTTAGCATGTGAGGGAGGAGAGAGCAGAAGGAGAGAAGGATAGAATTTGAGACTCAAAACTTTAAAAAAATCCTCAAATGTTAGAAATTGTTTTTACAGGTAATTGGGGAAAAACAGAAAAAAAGAGTTTTGAGATAGCATGTATTTACAAAAAGTAGAGTGCCATATTATATAGCAAGCCAATACTGGAGTCAGGAAGACATCAGTTCAAATCACACACTAGTTGTGTGAACCTGGACAAACGAATTATATTCTCAGTAGCCCAGACAATTGTCCTAGACTAAATTACAAAGACATTTAATCAATGGAAGGGATTTTTCCCACAGGAAGTTAATTTTCTTAATGAATTCACAGTTCTTGACCAAAAAAGTCAGAGTACATGGTTCAACATTTTTCTTAATTTTTAAAATTATTCCTATAATTTTTCCTGCAACAAACCAGACAGTAAAGACATGTGTTTTTTTATCAGTCATGTAATTATTTGTATAGGAATCTTCAAACAAATTTTGGGGAATCCTTAAGACTATTTGATGGAAATAACGGTTAAGGGATGACAAGTCACACTCCTGGACTGCTTCTTTTTCTCCCTGAGAATTTCCCTGTCAAAAGCTCTGGAATTTAGAGATAAAGTGGTTGGTGCTTCTGCTGCCAAAGAAACAGAAATAAAAAGCTTTTTAGAGCCACTTTCTTTTCAGTATTAACAGCTTCACCTTGTGCCTTGATGTTATATTATATAAGTCATGGGTCTGTCTTTAAAATGCATAAACCAACCCTTATTTGCATAAAATTTCTTCCTTTGATCCTTCAACAAGCTGTTGCTTCACCATGTCAAAAAACTTTATGATTCTGGTTTGAAGCCTGGCCATATTCAAAACTCAAAAGGCACAAAGCCCCGAGTTTGATCTTAAATCCACAAAATCAAGTTTTCTCTCTTAGCCACAAGCTCTACATTTTCTTATGGGAGCAGATTACACTGCATTTTCCACTTATCAGTCACTCTCCAGACTTTCAGGACTGGATGCTGTGGCTAAACATTCATGAAGTTTTGGATTTGACAGTATGATAATACATTCCACTTTCCAGGCATATCTAAGACATACCCTTTGCACTCCTAAGACATACCCTTTCTCCTCCCACTGGAACTGAATGCCAAAATCTCGGACTTTGGGTTCTGATGAATGAGATTTCATCTTCTCGTTTGTCCTGACCCAGACCCACCATATAATTTCCTAGACATCTCCATGTCATGTGGCTTCATTTGAACTGTATCGTCTTCCTCTATTAAAAAGCAAGCTCCTTGAGGGCAGAGACTATCTGCTGCTTTATATTTATATCCCCAGTGCTCAGCACCACACAGTAAACACTTTATAAATGTCTTCTCACTCATTCATTCATTCATTCATTCATTCATCATGGTCCTGAACTCACAACATTTATTTTATTTAAACATTGGCTTTCTCCATCTCACCAAGGTTGGAAGTACAAAGGCAGTCCCACTGCTAATCAGTACGGGAGCTTGGACAGCTCTTTTCTGATCTGGGACCAGTTCACCCCTCCTTTGGCAATTTGGTGACCTCCACATCCTTGGGGCTTGCTGCAGAAGTGCAGTGCAGATGCTTACTCTGTTTAGCCCTGGACAGTTCAGAACTCCTAAGCTCACAACTCCCACCTGCCTTAGCCTCTCCAGTAGATGGGATTACAGATCTGTACCTCCAGTCTTCTGGGTCACACAGCTTTTATGCAACCAAATTAATCCTGCCTTTGGAAGTCATCTCCTTGGGAGACTACATTCTTATTTAAAAGGTCCTTCCATAGCTCAAAACATTCTTGACACTTTCATTTGGATCCTTTCAAAGACAGTTTATCAACCAGAGAAGAAAATTATTCCCAACATTTTAGAGGTCACAGGCAATAGTCAGTCTCCCTTAGTGTGACACCTTTTACTTCTCTCTGGCTCATCTTAGTTCTCCCTTCTACCAGGCCTGAGGACTCCGAGGAGCACTCCTGGCTGGGAGCTAACAACTTCCGAGAGAAACACTAGGCAGATAGAGGAAGGATGGAAATCGAGGGATCCTTACTCAGAGTAGAGGAAGAAAAGGAACAGAATTTCCCTTCATTTTTATGGTATCAAGACCTGTCTGCTATTAAGTGCTATAAATGGATATTGGGAGTAGAACTGACAGAGACCTGGGTGGCATCACAAAATGACGACTGATAGTACTATATTTTCAGGGAGAATCCTATTTTAACAAGTCTGAAGGGAATTCTGGGTCTACCATTGTTAAACTGGAATCCAACTGTTAGATTGTACATGAGAAGTACAACGAATTGTTTTTCATTTTTATAAAATCTCTCTTGTAAAGCAAATCACTAGCACATGCTTGGGGGCAGCTAGGTGGTACAACAGACAAAGTGTCAGGCCTGGAGTCAGGAAGACTTTATCTCCCTGAGTTCGAATTTGACCTCAGACGCTTATCAGCTATGTGACCCTGGGCAAGTCCCTTAACTGCATTTGCCTCAGTTTCCTCATCTATAAAATGAGCTGGAGAAGGAAATGGCAAACCACTCCAATATCTCTGCCAAGAAAATCCCAAATGAGATCACAGAGACAGATGGACGCAATTAAAACAACTGAACAAGTAAATAGGAACCAACGGGAGTAAGAGTGTTGTGTATAAAGGAAGGGATTTGAAAAAAGAGCACATTTTGTCATTCCCAATTCTTCGTTGCCTAAGAGGGCAAACACTCCTACAGATTCTGCTACTACTGTATCCGAATATAAAAATCAGAAACTGATCGTGCAATCACACTTGTATTGCAAAGTATTGTGTTGATCATATCTTGGTGCTTAATTCCCTCACCCTCTGTCCATGGCTGCTTACCCTGGGATGGTCAGCAGACATAAAACTACAAAGCTCTGACCCTAGGGCAGGGCGGGGGTGGGAAGGGAAGTCTAGGTCTTAGCTTTATGAAAATCTCAGCTCTTAGAGCTTGGGGAAACTGCTGGAATCAGCCCTGTATGACTTCACATATTCATTTAACTTTTTGTTTAGATATGGTCATTAACAAAGCAAACATTAAACACTCCATAGTCTGTCTCCACCCGGTGGTAGATTTGAGTCCTCTCCTATTACAATCCCTCCCAGTTTAAAAAAAAAAACCGGTCAAGAGGAATCACCAAAAATAAAACATACATGTGGTTGCAGGCACTTGCAAGGGTGATGGGGGTACTGTATTCGGAGTCATGAAGACCGAGGTTCGAATCCTGCCTAAGATGACTGACTGTGTGATACTAGACAAGTGCTTTAACCTCTCGAAACCTCAGTTTTCTCATCTGTAAAATGAAGAAATGGACTTGTTGTCTTCTAAGGTCCCTCCCAACTATAAATCTATCATCCTGTGAAAACCTGAAACATCGCTATCATTCGGAAAAATGTCGAATTTTATTATCATCTGGGCATTTAAACGCTGCTATGCTCATATAAATATCTCTTTGAGGGGACAACGTTCTTTTGTTAACCGTAATGACTCAAAATTATACAGATATTCTCATTTAAAATTGCTAGTTGCAATTAAAGAGTTAGTAAAGTTTGCTGCACAAGTGAGGGAAGTTATTTGGACTAAAACATTGAAACTAAACCAGTCGTTTTCATTGCATTTCTTCTCTTTTTAAACTTTTTTTTGAGGCAATCAAGACTCAGGGACTTGTCCTGGGTCACATAGCTAATACGTCTCGGAGGCCGCATTAGAACTCAGGTCCTCTGGGGCAGCTAGGTGGCACAGTGAATGGAACACCAGATCTGGAGTCAGGAGGGACCTGAGTTCAAATCTGACCTCAGCCACTTGACACACTTACTAACTAACTGTGTGACCTTGGGCAAGTCACTTAACCCCAATTGCCCTGCCTTTCTCCCTCCAAAAAGCAAAAACAAAAACAAAAAAAGAACTCAGGTCCTCCTGACTCCAGGGCCAGTGCTCTATCCACTGTACCACCTCAATGTCCCCATTGTATTTCTATTTTTTTTAATGATAGTATGTAAAAAAATAAAATTTTATCCCAAGTTCAGATTATGTATGAATGCTAGAATATTATAGAATAAAGAAAAGAATGAAAACTGTCCATCTTTTGACATTTTTTGGGAAATGTGTTTGGGCAAGATGTGTTTAGGACCTTGTTTTGAAGCAGGGGGGGCTTCTAATACAGTTCTCCTGCAATATCATATCAGAGTTTGAAAGCAACTCTTTATTCTACATCAGCGGTTCTCAACCTGTGGGTCACAACCCGTTTGGGGGTTGAATGACCCTTTCACAGGGGTGACAGGGGTTGCCTAAGACCATTAGAAAACACATATTTCCAATGGTCCAAGACACGGCTCTTCTATCGGTCTCCAGGTGGGTCCACCCACATGCAGATCCGGCATAAGGAAGGTTGAGAACCACTGTTCTACATAGTCCCTACAGAACTGAAAAGGCTTCATGATTAGTCTGCTCATTCTGGAAAGCAATTTGGAACCCTTCCCCAAAAGTCACTAAGCTCTGCACACCTATTGACTCAACAATAGGACTCCTAGGCCTAAATCCCCAAAGGAATCAAAGAAAGAGGGAAAGGACCCATACACACAAAAATATTTATAGCAGCCCTTTTTATGGTGGCAAGAAAACTGGACACTAAAGAGGCCTGTTTTTCAAATGCTCAAGACTAGGCTACCACATCTTTGAGATATGAAGAATGGCATCATTTCAAAGAAACTTGAGAAGACTCGTAGGTACAAATGCAGAGTGAAGCAGGAAGAAAAAGGAAAGCCATGTGTATCATAACAGCAACACTCCAAAGACAAACAGCTTTAAAAGACTTAAGAACTCTGATCAATGCAATGACCAGCCATGACTCCAGAGGGCCAACATAATATCCGATGAACTCAGGCTGCAGAATAAAGCTTCACTTTTTGGACATGGCCAATATGACATAGAATGTGTTTTACTTGACTACATGTATCGTTGCAAGGGTTTTGGTTTCTTTTAAAAAAAACTTTTCAGTAGGGATGGGAGGTAAAGGGAGAAAAAAATCAATTTTTGTTATTTAAAGAGAAATAAAATGTAATTGTAAAAAAGGCCAGATCAGGTCACCAGGTAATGAGTTTTCTTGGCCCAGAGGACCTCATTCAATCATCTACCCAAGCACTGAAAGGTGGACATCTGGGTCAGTGGTAGGAAGAGGACCCTTGCTGGTAAAATCATGGCTCATGGGAAAGGCCTTAGACAGCAGGCAGGTACAGGGATTGTCAGAGACAGCCCTTAGCCTAGGAGAAGAGTAGAGTGCACAGAGCAGACACTCAGATCAGTGTTGCTGACCCATAGATCACCTGGACTTTCCCAACCACCTCATTGGGTCAGCCCAGGAACCCTGGAGCAGAAAGCAAAGAGTGGAGGAGCATGTTGCTGACCACCCACCTTTCCAGGGATCTGAGGCTGGCTGGTATCTCATGACAGAAGCACTGGGTGGCTTTTATAAAAAGGGCTTTCTGGACTTCCAGGGGATCCTATCACAGTCCCCCTTCTCAACAGACTCTCCTGAGACAGAATGGGAAGGAAAGACAGCCCAAGCACAAAAAAGCTGGGCCTACTCACCGAGCTCACTGGGGAAGTTTGTTGTGGCAACCGGCCTGGGAGGGCCGCAGAGGCTCAAGGGCCACCTTGCCTGGCAGGTAGTTTCCTGGTGGAAGGAAGGCAACTAGAGCTGCTTGAGAGACCACAGCTGTTACCAGGACATTAAGAACAGATCCAGTTCTGGGCAGGAGAGAAAAAAAGAAAGAAAGAACATCTCAGACATACAATTTAAAAAGGACAAAATAGTACTGCTTCTAGGGGAGGGGATGTGTGTGTGTGTGTGTGTGTGTGTGTGTGTGTGTGTGACTTTCCATTAGGGTGTGTTCCCAGAGAATTTTATTTTTAAGATGAACATCTATTGAATTCTTAATCATAAAGTACATTATTTTTATCCATTTAATTAAAAAATTAAAACAACCAAATTTTAAAAACTTAATAACTAAACTTCTCTTTATTATGTAAACCTTAAAAAAGACAAAAAACATCTTTTTTTTCCCAAGATATTACCAGAGATATTTGAGATATTACCAGGGGTTCCCTGTATACCTACCTGCCTGTAATGATGTTTCAAATGAAGACACACACAAAAGGGCTTTGGGAACTATAATCTGAAACTTCAATACCAGCAGTTAACATTAGCACCCTCACATGTGGCAGAGTCATGTAGTGGGTAGAGTGAAGGCCTTTGAGCCAGCTTTGGCTTCAGGGCCCTCCTCTGACACATACAGTGTGAACTAAACAGGTCACTTACCCTTTCCATGTACCCAGGCAACTTTCTAAGTTATAAGAGTATAAATTGGCCAAAAATAGGAGCTGAGGTGGAAAAGGTCGTATGATGGAGGGAAAAGAACACTGGCCTTGGAAGCACTGGGCCGTCCACATCCAGAAAAAGAGCCATGGGGTCCGAATGCAGATCAAAGCAGATTATTCACCTCTTTTTTGTTTTGTTTTCTTTCTTTTTTCTCATGGTTTCTTCCATTGGTCTTCATTCTTCCTTACAATGTGATTAATGTGAAAACAGGTTTAATACGAATGTATATGTAGAGCCTATAGCAGACTGCAGGCCCCCTTGGGGAGGGAGGAGGGATCAGAGAGGGTAAGGGAGAACATGCAGAACACAAAATCTGATGGAAGTGAATGTTGAAAACTAAAAATAAATAATGTTTTAAACTAATTTGACTCAAATCTTTGTTCTGTCGTTCTGCTGTTGAATCTCTAGTCACATCTGACTCTTTGTGACCCCTTTATTGCCTACGAACACTGTGTAAAATAGAGATGGGCAGTTAAATGGCACCCAGGCCTCAGAGTCAAGAAGGCTTATCTTCAAATCTGGCCTCTGAAAGACCCTGGGCAAGACACTCATTCTTGTTTGCCTCAGTTTCCTCATCTGTAAAATGAGCTGGATGGAGTCACTAAGAGTCTGACATAAAACAACTGTACAACAAACATAAAATAGAGATCAGACTAGATTTGTGATTTCACTGATATGAGGAAATCCTTGATATGGAAACGCTCCAACACCTTCTAAGCAATTTATTGTCTGTTACCTTGAATTGTGGCAACAAACTCAAACAATTTGCATATTGGCTTAGAAAACCATAAATCAGCATTATCTGTATTTTACTGTATTTTTATTTATTTCAGTTAAACATGGACAAGACCTCTGTAGGGTTTTCAAAGCAAGGCCTTTGCCAGGGATCTATCTATCCTGCTCAATTCCTATGGTCCTGCCATCAAGTGGGGATGGATTAGGTAGAGCTGTGAGCTCAGGGCCAGCAGGCACTGCCTCAGGGGGAACCAGGCTTGGTTCCAGGTTCCCTCCCTCAGAATAAGCGCAGAGCAGACCTTAAAATCATCCCCAGTGGAAAAAATAAAATGCTGGCTTGGGTTATTTTTTTGTTTTGTTTTTAAAGGGGGAAAGTAAGAGATATTTGACAGTAATATAATTTGAATCTCTAGTAATTTATCATTAAGGGGCAGCTAGATTGGTGCAGTGGATAGAGGGCTCGGCCTGGAGTCAGGCAGACCTGAGTTCGAATGTGGCCTCAGACACTAACTGTGTAGTCCTGGGCAAGTCGCTTAACCCTGTTTGCCTCAGTTTCCTCATCTGTAAAATGAGCTGGAGAAGGAAATGCCAAATTACTCTGGTATCATTGCCAAGAAAACCCCAAATGGGTCACAAAAGAGTCAGAGATGACTGAACAACTCTTCAACAAAACTGATCATCAAAAGTCCTGATTAGTGGTACACAGATTTACACTGTACATTAGAGTGGCTAGTACAAGAAGCAAAGACAAAGACCCTGTCCTCAGGCGGCTCCCAGCCTGACCAAGAATACATAAGCCCTGAAAGAGCATTCTCAGCCTAATGAAAGAAGCAGGCCAGACAGGAGGAATGGAGTAAGTCATTGTCAATTGTCTGATTACAGCACCCAAGCTAATTTTTTTCTCTTCTGACAAATAGGTAAAAAATCAGGAAAATAGGAAGGGACCAAAGAGGCCACCTAATCTAACCTGTCCATTTTATTAATGAGGAAACCAAATTGAACCTCAGAAAATAAAAATGACTTACTTAAGGTCCCACAGCTAGCAAAGCGCAAAACAAAAACAAGAACCCATTTCTCTTACCTCTCAGAGCAGGGCTCTTTGCACAAAGGACGCAGGGTAATAGTTCATGATATAAAATGGTTTATTTATTCAGAAGAAATCTGTAGTCTTCGTTTGGGCTCACTAACATCAAAACAGTATTTACTGAAGTTGGAAAAGTGAAAAGTAACGTTCCCATTTATGCCTGTTCATACTGAGGAGGATCAACAACTTTCTCATATCGGCATTGAGAAGGAGAACCAGACCTATGATTTCAATGGCGTAGGGAGCTCCCCTCCCCATACGTGCCAGCGCTGTCTCTGAGACTGCTACATCTTAGTGAGTCCAGAGCAGGGCATCTTAAACTTTTTCCACTCTTGACCCTTTCAGTGCTTCTTAAAAAGTTTAAAAGGTGCTGGTGTAGAGCATTGAGAGGTTCTCTGAGGGATTATATGACTTGCTCAGGGTCACCCAGCCATTATGCATCAAAAGTAGAACTCAGTGGTAAGAGACAGAGGGGTTGTGATTCATGTACATGCAGCGAATAAATAAAAGTCAGAAGAAGCATTGTAAAGTTCACTTGAGGGATTAGCCTCATAGCACTTGCTGAGACCATCTGTAACATGTTTATTAGGACCTGGTTATTTAAATCCCTTGGGTAATGAGAAGCTTATCTCCAGCTCTGTTTTTTCTCAGTGCACATCATTCTGAGGATGAAATGAATGAAATAAATACCTTTCTTGGAACATTGGATGGGTTTTTCTAAAAGAAGCAAACAAGATGCTGCATGTACCATATTAGCATCATAAAGGGTGAAAATAGATTGTGATATCTTAAAAATAATCAGTTCATCGTTCAGATTTTTCTCAAAAGTTTAACGGTTTTGCTATTTTCATTATAAAGGATTTAACTGTTTTATCTTTCCATTTTTAAATTTAAACTTTTAAAATTAATTTTATGATAGTTTTATTTCAGGAAGTTAATAATTACAGAGTATTTAGAGTTATTTTGTGATTAATTTAAATTTGATAGAATTTGGATGGCAACCACTTTTTAAATTTATGCTCATATTTACGGAAATAAGAGAAAAAGTGGTGTCTGAAGTCACAGGTCTTAGGTCACATGAATTGTTTGTGATTTATAGAATATTCAACAATGTAATTCATGTGCCTTTACTCAATAGATTTGAAATAGTACATTTATGATTAAATGTCATGATGTAATACTCAGTAATAAATAAAAACATTAAATAGTTTAAAAAAAACAAAGTAGAACTCGTACCCATGTCTTTCTTCCTATACTCAAGTCCAGTGCATTCTCTACCATAATGTGCCTCGCATATTCTGGCCCCTGTCTTGGACACATTCTGGCTTCATGACCTCAGGTCATGTCATAACCTGTAGGAAATTCTACAACACAAAATTGCAGAGATGCCTGCATTTGGAAGGGTTGGTTTCCTTATTTAGGAGCTCCCTTTATCAATGAAATCACAGATCCAGTACCAATCCCTATCCCTGTTCCTAACCCAGAGCAATCATATACAGGAGAGTTAGGGAGAACTAGATGATGGTAAATCTTATTGCTGATCATGGAGAGTTGGGAGATGGGAGACATGCACATGTACTTCTTTCTTCTCCTATCTCCATCATCAGGAGGACTCAATTAGGAAAAGTTTCTCAGAGGAGGTAAGTTCATGAAGCATTTTTCAAAAAAGAAGGGGCAGGATTGCTGTTTTGGGGTGCAGGGTAGCAGCAAGATGGGGAGAAAATTTGTAACTCAGAATCTTGTGGAAATGAATGATGTAAACTAAAAATAAACAAGTTAAATTTTTTAAAAAGAAAGCATAAAAAAATAAAAAAGCTTCTTACAACAAAAACAAAAAAAAGAAGGGGCATTGAGTGGCAGGAAGGAAGTAATGACTAAAAAGAGATCTTATATATTTTATGTGTGTTTGTGTATACATATCTATGACTATAGGATTTTATAGGATATTTTTATATATTTATATATATGACTAGAATTTTATAGAATATTTTATACATTTATATATAATTGACTATAGGATTTTATAAGATATTTTATATATATATAT
>CM053596.1:254411325-254446465 GCA_028646575.1 Pseudocheirus occidentalis
TACACACACACACACACATATATATGACTATAGGATTTTATAGGATATCATACACACACATACACACACACACACACACACACATATATATATATGACTATAGGATTTTATAGGATATCATACACACACACACACACATATATGACTATAGGATTTTACTCTCCATCACTTTTACTTTTGACATAGAATTCCTTTTACAAAGTCCCCCAGACCTGATGTTCATGCTATCTGCTAAGCTCCTGCAGTCAGTTGAGGTGCCACCTGCTGTATGAGGCCTTCCCCGTCATTCTCCTAGATGAAAGCAGTCTGAAGACAAACTTGAGAGGACCACCGATCCACAGCGGTTGGCAAACTATTTGGAACGGGCAATCATTTTTATGTGGTTTTGTTGGATGACAACGACGATCACATCTGTGTACATCTATCAATAATAATCTAAATGAAGATGTCTGCCCTTGGTTCTAGGAACACAAATGAATCCTCAGTCACTTGATTCTCTTAGTTTTCCTTGTGTGGCTTTTAAGGTCTAACTCTTAAAGGGTGCACTTGAATGACTATTAGAGATCCTGAAGCGGCTGTTGGTGCGGAGAAGTGTTTTACAGATCATTTGAGCCCATAATGAAACAGAATCAGTTTCACAGAAGCAAAGGGAAAGTGTGGTCAAAAATGACTAAGTATAGCAAGAACTAAGAAACTATTATTTGCAAAAAATTAGTCTAAACAGTCTTCAGAAAACAATGGTCTTTCAAGGGACCTTGTGGCCACAGGGGCTGTTAATGACTCTTCTATATTGTGGCACAGGATTCTGGAAGGTAGAAGAAAAGGGGGGGGAGGGTCAAGATGGACTTGTAGAAGCAGGAAAACTCCCCCATAACCACCTCAAATGCCTATATAATATGACTCTAAACAAATTTTAGAGCTACAGAACCTACAAAGTGACAGAGAGAAACAAATCTCCTGTGGAAGGCAGCCCGGCAGACAGAGGAAGGGTCCATCGTAGCGTGCTAGAGCAGAGCCCTGTGTGAGCCCAAGGTTTTAGCCCCAGCGTGGCCTGACCAGCCGCAGCTGGAACATTGAGAGTGGATCACCAGCAGTTGTGGCGGTTTCCAGAATTATCAATCCATAAATACCAAAGACAAAGTAAAAAGGTCAGTGGAACACTGCTGGATGGGGTGGGGTGGGGAATACAAGGACAGAGAGGCTTCTGTTCCCTGAGTGAGAAGCGGTGGAAGTGGCATCCATGAAGCCACCTTCACGTTGCTGCTTCAGAGCTCCCAGCCTGCAGATCATGGGGGGGGGGGCAGTGACCATTCAGAGACTAAGTGCTCTTCCCTTAACTTGCCTGGATCTTGATCGCGGTCTTGGGTGGTGGTCCTGGGGCATATGACCAGTGAGCCAAAGCTGGTGGGGGCTGTAGAGACAATGCCTTTGTAATAGCTATGGCAGGTGTGAAAACTCCAATGATTTGGGACAAAGCTCTCCCCTCTGGAAGCAGAGTTCTACTGTGGCAAAGAGCTCAAGTCAACTGATTGAGTGCCAACATGAGAAAGCAAAGGAAGCAAAGCAAGCTCAGCAACCCAACTTTAGATTTCTTTTCTGGGAACAAAAAGGATCAGAGCATGGGATGGGAGGAAGACAACACAGTCAGAACTCCTGCACCAAAAGCTTCCAAGAAAAATGTAGACTAGTTACAAGCTGTAGAGGAGCTTAAGAACGATTTTGAAAACCAAATAAGAGAAGTGGAGGAAAAATTGGGGAGAGAAATGAGAACGATGCAAGAAAATTATGAAACAACCTGACTGAAGAAAATAATACCTTAAAAAATGACTAACTCAAATGGCAAAAGAGGTTCAAAAAACCAATGAGGAGGAGAATGCATTAAAAAGTCAAATTTGCCAGATGGAAAAGGAATTTCAAAAACTCACTGAAGGGAATAACTCCTTCAGAATTAGAGTGGAGCAAATGGAAGCAAATGACTTTATGAGAAATCAAGATACTATAAAACAGATTCAAAAAATAAAAAAAATAGAAGACAATGTGAAATATCTCATTGGAAAAACCACTGACCTAGAAAATAGATCCAGGAGAGACAATTTAAAAATTATTGGACTACTTAAAAGCCATGATCAAAAAAGAACCTAGAAATCATCCTTCAAGAAATTCTCAAGGAAAATTTCCCTGATATTTTAGAACCAGAGGGCAAAATAGAACTTGAAAGAATTCACCCATCACCTCTTGAAAAAGATCCCAAAAAGAAAACTCCTAGGAATATTATAACCAGGTTCCAGAGTTCCCAGATCAAGGAGAAAACATTACAAGCCGCCAAGAGAAATAATTTGAATACTGTGGAAACACAATCAGGATAACCCGGGATCTAACAGTTTCTACATTAAGGGATCGAAGGGCTGGAATATGATATTCTGGAGATCAAGGGAGCTAGCATTGAAATCAAGAATCACATACCCAGCAAAATTGAGTATAATGTTTCAGGGAAAAATATGGTTATTCAATGAGGTGGAGGACTTCCAAGCCTTCTTGAGGAAAAAAACCAGAATTGAATGGAAAATTTGACAATCAAATACAAGAAGCATGAGAAGATAAACATGGGAAAGAAATCATAAGGAACTTATCAAAGTTGAACTATTTACATGCCAACATGGAAAAATGAAAATTGTAACTTATGAAACTTTTCTCAGTATGAGGATAGGGGAAGGGAATACAAATGTATGTATGTATGTGTGTGTGTATATATATATATATGTATATATATGCATATATGTATGTATACCTACACATATGTCTACATAGGAGGGCATATATATGCTTATGATTACATATGTGAGTATGTGTATATATGTATACATAGAGGATGCGGGATCAATTGAATAGGAAGAGATGATATTTAAAAGGTAAAATTGAGAAGTGAGAGAGCAATATAATGAGAGGAGATGGGGAGAGAAAGAATTGGGTAAATTATCTCATGTAGAAGAGGCAAGGGATAACTGTTATAATGGAGGGAAAGAAAAGGAAGGCAAAAGGGAAAGGGGCAACCTGACTCTCATTGAATTTGGCTTAGGGAGGGAATGACATACACTTGAAATTGGTTATCTTGCCCTGCAGGAGAATAGTGGGGAAGGGGATGAGAGGAGGGATGATGGAGGAGAGGGCAGGTGGGGGGGAAGAGTAGTTAGAAACACACATTTTTGTAAAGGGACAGGGACAAAGTAGAGAATAGAACAAGTGGGGAGCAGGATAGGATGGAGGGAAATATAGTCAGTCTTTCAAAATATGTCCATCGTGGAAATGTTTTGCATAATTATACATGTACAACTTATATTGAATTGCTTATCTTCCCAGTAAGGGTGGATGATAAGGAAGGGAAAGATTCTGGAATTTAAAGTTTTAAAATCAAATGTTTAAAAAATATTAATAATTTACATGCAACTGGGAAATAAGATATACAGGCACTAGGGTATGGAAATCTATCTTGCTCTACTGGAAAGTCAGAGAGGGGATGGGGAGGATATAGGAAAGAGCAGACTGGGGGAGGGAGCATACAGTGGGATCGCTGTTTTGGGATGGTGGGTAGGGGTAAGACAGGGAGAAAATCTGCAGCTCAAAATCTTGTGGAAATGAATGATGTAAACTAAAAATAAACATAAAATTTAATTTTAAAACATAGAAGAAAACTTTAAAAAAAAGCAGAACGATGGGGCGGCTAGGTGGCGCAGTGAATAGAGCACCAGCCCTGGAGTCAGGAGTACCTGAGTTCAAATCCGGCCTCAGACACTTAACACAAAAACTAGCCGTGTGACCTTGGGCAAGTCACTTAACCCCAACTGCCCTCTAAAAAAAAAGGCAAAAAAACCAAAAAGCAGAAAGGCCAGTTTTTTAAAAAATCCAACTTTTAACCATTGCTATAAAGTAAAAATTCCTGCTACAAGCAAGACAGATCCAAACTAGAGTACTAAAAATGGGGAAAAGATAATTTTTATTAATTAAAACTCATTTTTTATTCAGGGTTATACTAAACTTGGTATCAAAAGATGAATGAGTGAGCCTATAAGATCGGGGACTTTTCAGACTGTTAAAAGGTCCCACCCTCCCCCAATGTTTGGGTGATTTCTTTTTTTACTTCCATTCGGCCCAGAGTGTGCCCTATGGATGCCCAGGATAATGAACTCTGATAAATATATTGACATTACTAAAAAGCTGAACTACATCAGAATTACAGAAATTCCCCAAAGGAGATGAAATACCACAGCAGGAGCTCATACCACAGCACAAAAGATTAAGAATCATATCCAAGAAAACTTTGGTTTTATTAGTTTTATTAAGAATCATATCCAAATAAACTTTTATTTTATTTGGTGTTTGTTAAGTTCAGAATAAGGAGGGGGAGGAGACTGTATAGAAAAGATGTGGATACAAATGCTTCAGTGGTCTGGGAACCCGAGTTATTAAAACCCCCATAGAAAACCGACAGGCTAAAATAGAGGATAGACTTGGTCAAATGGAGCGCTCGACACATACTTAATATCCAACATCATAAAATGACGTCTCATCAAGAAGAATGAAAGAATTTGTGTCAAAATCTCGCAAGCTGATAAGGAACTGGCACAAAGGAACATATTAAGCATTAAAAAGATTTTAAAAGACATAAAAAGTTCTGGTTTATTATGTCAATACATTTAATTATCTTACTGTCCCAGTTAATTTGAATGTCACCGTGCAGCTAGAAAAAAACTCAAAAGACACTTTTTGTCTAAGTTCTTCATTTTACATATGAGGAAACCAAGTCCCAGAGGACTAACTGACTCATTTTGAGTCACACAGTGTCTGAGGCTGGATTTGAACTCAGGTCCTCCTGACTCCAGGGCCGGTGCTCTACTCACTGAACCATCTAGCTGCTCCCTTTAAGATTTGACAAGGAAGTCAGGAGGTGGAGATGAAGAGGGAGAACATTGTAGGCATTAGGGAAAGCCAGTGAAAATATCTGGCAGTGGGAGATGAGTTGTTAGAGGAATTGTGAGAAGGCCAGTGTCACTGTATCAAAGAATAAGTGTCAGGGGGAGTCAGGGTAAAATGACTGGAAAGGTATTGCCGGGGTAGAACACAGAGGATTTTATATTTGATCTTGGAGGAGCCGCTGTACTTTATTCAGGGTGGGGTTGAGTAACACGGCTGAACTTGAGAAAAATCACTTTGGTGGCTGGAGAATGACCCAGAAGGTAGAGAGACTTGTGGCGGCCCGGCCAACTTGACTAATACAAAAATATCAGAATTCATATCACCTCTGATTTCTACTGTATTGATTTTGCCATGTAATTGATTTTATGCTGTATTGATTTTTGTAACTGAGTATCTGCCTGAACTCACCTTACTCAGGGATGCAATTTTTCCTCTGAGTTAATCATCAACAAGTCTAAAGGCATAATTACAAAGAAAAGTTGTTATCACTCATACCATCAGCCCCTGGGACATTTGCATGTTGTCTATAGGTCTCAGCCATATTAACCTTACACCATCTCTCAAAAGATATGGCTCTGTTCTTGCCTGTACTTGTGCATTTGGGGGAGATCTGATCTCCAAGGGTACAGCAACTCCGGTAGGACTGATCTCCTAGCACAGACTAGGGGAGGCAGATGTGCCTCATAAAACAATGAACATGCCTTAATTGTCAGAGGGGGGCACAATTAGCTTCACCTGAAAACCAGCCCACTTTTCTTAGTATACCAATTGTAATGTTCCACTTCTACTTAGACCCTTTCTATCCTTCTCATTGGAGTCGCTGCCTTTAGGGATGATGTCAGTCTGACCTGCTTTGGTAAGAACAATGTGAGCCACTATTAATAAACTGTTCTCACTCTCAGTCTGTACCTCAACCTACCTCTATTAAATTTGTTCAAGACGCTAGTCTGAATCAGGCCTGACCCAAAATCTATCTTATATGCTTCATACACAGCAACAAAAAAGTTTGCATCTGTACTGATCAATACAAGTACTTAGTAGGTCCTCAATAACTGTTTCCTGAATTCACTGAATAAATGTTTGTTGCTATGATGGAGTTTTCAACTTTGAATGAGGCAGGGTAGTCAGTAGGAAAAGGGGTGAGGGGTGTGCAGGGTGGACTGGTTAGTGCAGAGCGTGTGAAAAGGCAGGTAAAAATCCTAGTGAGTTTGGGAAATTGGACTAAGTTCCATGAAGCTAGACAGTGAGTCTTCACTGAGGAATTTATAAACCCACGCTTTGTGCAGTCCCTGTGCTCAGGTGTGGTTCTGTTTATTGGAAAAGTCTGGAACATAAATCAAGGGGACGTGAAATGGAGAGTGACGTTGAACGTTGGCAACAAGGTGAGTGAAACTAACTCTGAACCATCTGTCCCTCCAAAGGTAGGTAGCATTCAACACATTCAGTGCTTCTTTCCTCTCCCCTGAATTTAAACTCAACCTGGGGTAACTTAGGGAGGCTGCTCATTTAAAAGAACAATTGATACCTACAGGAGATCCCAAAGGAATGTATCTCTAATGATGGAATCTTAGCAGATCCTTTTTGAGAGGTTAGGGCTTAGAGGTGAGTTTTCTTAGCACTCCTCAAGCTAAGCCACATGGTAAATACTTAGTCTTCTAGCTCTGGAACTAAAACCTGGAAATCATATGTTCTTTCCTACCACTCTACAAGAGACCAGCATCGAGAACAAGCACAGTTTTAGAAAAAACTCACTTAGGTGATCTTTGAGGCCTTTCGCCTCCTCTTTCTGTACCAAGTTTCCCAACACCCTCTGACTTCTCTCTGGCTTTCCATCTGTACCTATTGCAGCATCCTACCCAGGCTGGACAATGCCTTGTGCTCCAAAATTATCCTCACTTCCCCCTTAATTCCCCTTACCCACTAAAGCAATTGCATTCTTTCTTGTTTTTAAGTTTGTTTATTTATTTATTTTTAGTTTACAACATTCAGTTCCACAAGCTTTAGAGTTTTAAACTTTCTCCCCCTCTCCCCTCCCCAAGATGGTACGCACTCAGTTATAGGCTCAACATATACATTCCTATTAAACATATTTTCGCATTAGTCATGTTGTAAAGAAGAGTTATAACCAATGGAAAGAGACATAAGAAAGAAGAAACAAAACAAAACAAAAAAGAGGGAGAGCAAATAGCACCATTTGATCTGCATTCAGACTCTATTCTCTGGATATGGATGGCATTTTCCATCATGAACCTTTTGGAGTTGTTTTAAAAGCTTGCATTATCTGAGAAGATCCAAGTCTATTAAAGTCAGTCATCACAGATACAATGTATCTCTAATTGCATACAATGTCACCCTGGTTCTGCTTCCCTCACTCAGCATCAGTTCATATAAATCCAGGTTTTTCTGCTCCTCATTTCTTATAGCAAAATAGAATTCCATTATATTCATATACCACAACATGTTTAGCCATTCCCCAATTGATGGGCATCCCCTCAGTTTCTGCGTCTTTGCCACCACAAAAAGAGCCACTATAAATATTTTTGACATGTGGGCCCATTTTCCATTTGCATGATCTCTTTGGGATACAGCTCTAGAAGTGGTGTTGCTGTGAGTCAAAGTGTGTGCACATTTTTATAGCGCTTTGGTCATAGTTCCAAATTCAATTGCATTCTTTCAAGGCAACTGATTGCTCCAGTTAGGAATGCCTATTTAAACTAATTCCCACTACCATTCAAAAAGTGGCTCTCCTAAAAGTGTTAACTTTGCTATGACTGTTGGCATTAAAAAAATTGCTAATTATTATTTTTTTTTTTGCAAAGGTGGAATTTTAGGGAATTTTTCGATGGAGGAGGTCCTGGGAAAGGATCATCCTAGTATGGTAGGTGCTCCCCCTTTTTCTCCTTTCCTCTAGATTCTTCCTCTCTGGGGCTGGCTTGCTTACCTAACTCACACCCACAGCAAAAGATCAGACTTCCCCAGAGGGGCAGATGACTGCTACAACTAACTCTCTCAGGGTTAACACCTGTGGACAAGGCTGCCTGTGGACTCCTGCCACTAACACTTTAGCTCATGAGTCTCTACAGGTTTGCTTCCCATGAACAAATTAGACAATCAAGTCAGTTAACTCTTTAACAGAAATGTTTATTTAAAAAGAAGTAAGACAAGAATAATGATTACACAGTATTTCTCCCATAAACCTGGGGTGCACACTGGGTCCACCCATGCACACAGTGGCCATGGGGAAGAATGGACACAGATTTTAAAGTATTAAAGCAGTGAAGTACATGTATGAGGATCACATGCATCTTGGGAAACCTACAACTCTAGGACTGCGAGCCTCAATGTCCTTTTTTCTCCTCAAGAACATCTGGCACTGGGGCGGCTGGGTGGCACAGTGAATAGAACATGAGCCCTGGAGTCAGGAGGACCTGAGTTCAAATCTGGCCTCAGACACTTAACACTTACTAGCCGTGTGACCTTGGGCAAGTCACTTAACCCCAACTGCCCTGCCCTCCCCCCTACAAAAAGCAAAAAAGAAGAAGAAAGAAGAAGAAGAAAGAAGAAGAAGAAGAAGAAAGAAGAAGAAAGAAGAAGAAGAAAGAAGAAGAAGAAGAAAGAAGAAGAAAGAAGAAGAAGAAAGAAGAAGAAGAAAGAAGAAGAAGAAAGAAGAAGAAAGAAGAAGAAGAAGAAGAAGAAGAAGAAGATGATGATGATGATGATGATGATGATGATGATGATCTGGCACAAATCCTCCTCAACAGGCATGGTATTGGTGTTAAATAAATGATTCTGTCAATAAACTGGGCAACTCCATGGCTGGGTCACTTCGTTAACTCCCAATGGGAAAACTCTACAAATGCAGGTCAGCAATTATCCTATAACCTAGAGTCCTTACAGCAGTGGTTCTCAACCTTCCTAATGCCGTGACCCTTTAATACTCATATGTGAGCATATCTGCATGTGGGCGGACCTGCCTGGAGACAGATAGAGGAGCAGTATCTCCGTTTCTAAGGCCATTGGAAATATGTGTTTTCTGATTGTCTTAGGTAACCCCTGTGACCCCTGTGAAAGGGTCATTCAAACCCTAAAGCAGTCATGACCCACAGGTTGAGAACTGCTGCCTTAGAGGGTTTTGTGGAGCACCAAAAAGTTAAGTGATTTGCCTGGAGTGGGACAGTCAACCTGTACCAGATGCAGGGCTTGAACCCAGGCCTTCCAGACTAAAATACCAATTCTTCGCTGTCATGGTGCCCATCAAAAGTCTCAGATATCATTATCACATTTATTAGGTGCTTAAGGAATATTTATTGACATGTTAGATTTAGAGCTAGAAGGAAACTGAAAGGTCATCTAGGCCGACTCATTGGACAGATAAACTGAGACCAAGGGAAGTTAAGTGACTTGCTCAAGGTCACACAATCAGCAGGATGGGTGTTTAGGTATTCCTGCCTCCCAGTCCACATTCTACCCATTATGCCATGTTGCCATTCCAGTTACTCATATGGAACGAGTTAAAATTCCCCTAACTTCTTTCTCTGTCATAGTCAGCAAATACCAAATTAGCTAAAACTTGGAAAATCAAATGCTCAGAACAGGAAAGGGGGCCTCTCACCTAACCACTTCTTTTTTTAAATCTAAGTAAAACCTGCCTTCTCTCCATCTTACTTTCCCCTCAACCTAAAGAAAGGAAAAAAAAACCCCAGCACTCCAAACACGTAGAGCAGTGGTTCTCAACCTGTGGGTCGTGACCCCTTTGGGGGTCGAACAACCCTTTCACAGGTGTCACCTAAGACCATTGGAAAACTCATATTTCCAGTGGTTTTAGGAACTGAGACACTGCTCCTCTATCCATCTCCAGGAGGATCCACCCATATGCAGATACACCCACATACGAGTATTAAAGGATCGCTGCATTAGGAAGGTTGAGAACTGCTGACATAGAGTGAAGTAAAACAAATTCCCACATTGGCCATGTCCAAAAAGTCATTACATCCTCAATCTACTCTGCATCTATTACCTCTTTGATAGAAGGTGGGCAGCATGTTCTCTCATGAGTCCCTTGGAATCAGACTAATCACCTACTGTTCTAGTGCTGAGCACAGGAGCTGGCACACAGTAGGGCTTAATAAATGCTTATGGATCAATTGATTCTCTCCCCCCAGGGCAATCTGGGGTTAAATGACTTGCTCAGGGTCACAGTTAGTAAGTGTCAAATATCTGAGGACAGATTTGAACTCAGGTCCTCCTAATTCCAAAGCCAGTGTTCTATCCATATCACTGTCCAGCTGTATCCTGAGAAAATGTAAAAGCCCCTAACTGGAAATCGGCTCTGCATAAAAGGAGGGAAAAGAAGGAGGAGGAGGAGGAGGAGAGTCATTTTAGATACCATGCTAGACCACTATCTGTGTGACCTTAGGACAGTCATATATCCTCTCTAGGTTTCAGCTTCCTCCTCTGTAAGCTGAGGAGTTTAGACTGAAGGTGCTCTAAGGTACCAACCTTCCAGCTCTGAATCTATGATCCTACGATGCTGGGGATGCTGAGAAAGTGAAGCCAACATCACAATTGCGCCCTGTGTTTACTCAGTGTCTCCAGTGTGCTCAGCTCTCTGCTGGGTACAGGTTAAGGGTAAGTACAGAAGGTGTTCAAGGCTGCAGGCAAGAACAGCATCCCCTGCCCCAGACAGGGAAGGAGGGAGGGAAACTACTCAACTTCCACTTTTTATCAATGCCTTTGGCTGATTGATTGACAGACAGCAGTCAGAATTCTTTCCATCGTACCACACTCATCCTGCTAGGTCTAGGACAACGAAAAATGCTGCCTATCTCTTCCCTCTTCTCCCCTCTTTTGCTCAATACAAGAAGGTTGCAGGAAGTCTTATTGGGACTTAAAGAGCAGAGGGAAAAGTGAATGGTGCTGAATCCCCAGCCTGCTACACGCGGAGCTTCTTAGTCACTGTTGTTGTTCAGTTGCTTTTCCGTTGTGTCTAGCTCTGGGACCCCATCTGGGGTTTCCTTGGCAAAGATACTAGAGTCCTTTGCCATGTCCTTCTCCAGTTTATTTTACAGATGAGGAAACTGAGGCAAACAGGGTTAAGTGACTTGTCCAGGGTCACACAACTTAAAAAGTATCTGAAGCCACATTTGATCCCAGGAAGATGAGCCTTTCTGATTCCAAGCCCAGTGCTCTGTCCATCGTGAGACCTAGCTGCCTATCTCAGTCACTACTCTGTGAGTAATTGCAGAAGATGGTAAACTTTTAAAAAGATTTTTGTTAGAGTTTTTACCTTGCTTACATTTTCCCTAAAGTCTCCTCTGTTTCCGCTCTCTGATAGAGCCATCCCTTATGTGGGTAGGTCTCAATTTAGTATAAATAATGAATTGCCTAAAATGCATACGTTATTTGAATTTGCACTGCCTAGTCCCATTGGGCTAGAATCAATCATCTATCTTTTATATAATTATCAATTCAAAAATTTTTGTTGGTTGATTGATTCATCCTGCCCTTAAGTAGCTTCATATACATACACACACATACATATGCATGCGTGTATGTGCATATATGTGTATATACACACATATGTTTATATATAATGTACATAGCTAACATATGTAATATACAGAAATATGTATATCAGTCACCATGCCTTTCCAGATCTCTTTCCACCACATTCCTCCCCATAGTCTCTTCTCTACTTATACATATTCATACATACACATACATGAATGTATATGTATGCATATGTACATGTGTATTATATATGTATGTTCCTAATATATGTAATATACATAAAAATATGTGTGTCTGTGTGTCTGTGTGTGTGTGTATACTCACATAGCCACCAGGCTAGTTTGGGCCCTAGACTAGGATTAGGGGGCAATACTAATCGGTCTCCCTTCATCATTTACCCCCTCTCCAATCTGTATGTGAGTCAGCTGACAAACAAAAATATTCCTAAAGCACAGGTCTGACCATATCATTCCCCTGATGAAGAAGTTCCAGTGAAAAAGAAAGAAATAGTGGGGTAGCTTGAAGAGGTAACAGCCTCAAGGAAAGGAGAGATGGTGTGAGGGGAGAAGCTCAGCTACCACACAGGGAAGAGTGGACTTGGGAAAAGAGGAAAGAGACCTTCCTCAGGGACATGGAGTTCCCAAGGATGGGAGAAGAAATACTGATATCTCAAGGATGAAATGGAAAAAGAATGTACAACATCTGAGTACATCCTGGAAAACATGCATGAAAGGGTCACGATCTAAGAAATAATGGTCAGAATATTATGTTCTCAGGTTTCTGCCTTGTGGGCTTCTAGATGGTTAACTACTAACCCTAACCCTAAACTACTATGACTGAATTAACCAAAGAACTGTCTAGCAGGTGACCTCTGAAAGTTCTTTTATTAACCTCAGGCGAACAGTTCATCAAAAATCTAAGAATGAACTCATTGAAGGTAGTTCTACCATGTTCTTACTAATCCTGGGAACTGCTCTGGGGGCAGCGAGGTGGCGCAGTGTATACAGCACTGGGCCTGGAGTCAAATTCGGCCTCAGACACTACCTGTGTGACCCTGGGTAAGTTACCTAACCCTGTTTGCCTCAATTTGCTCGTCTATAAAATGAGCTGGAGAAGGAAATGGGAAACCACTGCAGTATCTTTGCCAAGAAAACCCCAAGTGGGGTCACTGAGAGTCAGACAGGACTGGACCACGAGTAGCCAGTTTTGACCACCCTTCATGACCCAAACATTGTGACCCACAACAAGGAGAAGAGAAGCACAACCAGAGCCTAGGTGATAAGTGTAACACACCACGTGCATGTATGTAAAATGCTTGAGAGCTACTAGATAAATACCAATTATTGTTCTTAGTCTCTATGGATCTGCTTCAGTCTCTTTAGACTGCCTGTCCTTTTCTCCTGCCATGGAAGCATTGGCATTCACATCATCAGGATTTTGTTCTGGCGTCCGTTTTAGATCGGCTTCCCCTACAGAATTGTAACCCTGGTATCTTTTTGTTTTTTCCTCAGAAATCCTAGAAGTCTGCTCTACCCAAATCTAGAGTGAACATCAGATGATGCCTGAGTTTTTCCTCCTTATCTATCATGAACTCTAAGGTCTCTTCCTCTCAAGATTTCTGTCATTTATTTTCAGCAATCAATACTTCCTTGTTGATTAGAATCAGGTCTAGAATAACTATTTCCTTCATTGCTTCCTATTTCTTTTGAGAAATGAAATTTAACAAATCAAGAGTATAATTAGCTGCTAGCAATTTGGGAGAAGATGGATTTAGAGCAACATCCTATGTCATATAACAAGATAAATTCAAATGGATGAAATATCTGGATATTAAAAATCATATCATTTCACTTTCGAGAAGACTATAAGGTTATAACTTTCCATTGTGGATGGGAGAAGAATTCACAACAATAAATTCAATTATAAAAAAGTTTTTTAAAAAATTTATACACAAAAGTAATGCAGTTAGCATAAGAAAATAGACTGGGGAAAAGTGAAATACCTACCAACCAAAATTGATTGCACAGATCTATAAGAATAATAGCAAATAAATGAGGAGTAAAAAGACATTGGCAGTTTTCAAAAGAAGAAGCAAACCCCCAATAACCATCTGAAAAACTGTTCAAGATCAGTCAGTCATAAGCAGTGAAATGTAAATGAAAGCAACTGTAAGTAAAGTATTGCCTCCTAACCATCAAATTGGCAAAGATAGGGAGGAAAATGGTGTTGTGAGGGTTATCAAAAGACATCATTGCTAGGGGAACTGGGAATGAGGCCAAGGATTCTAGAGACCAATTTGGAAGCAAGTAGATAATGCTGCCAAATTGATCATCCAAAAGATCAAGAAATTCCACTACTGAGGCAAGTTAGTGGTGGTAAGAAAGAAGCTATACTGTGGTATGAGAAATGATGAAGGAGATAGCTTTAGAGAAACCAAGGAAGACACATATGAGTTGATGTGAAGTGAGCTGAACCAAGAGAACAAGTTTACTATAATAATAATATTGTCAAAAAGAGTAATTATGAAGGAATTAAGAATTACTCTGATTGATGCAGTGACTAACCATGATTCCAAAGAATCAATCATGAAGCATATTAGCTGCATCCTGACAGAGGTCTTGAGGTGCTGAACAAGATACATTTGGGGACACGGCCAACTTGGTCTTATTTTGGCTTCTTTATTACAAGGGCTTTGCTTTTCTTCTTTTTTCCTCAATGAAAGGGGAGGAGGAGGAAGAGGAGTTCAGGAAAAATGTGATCATTCCAGAATAGAATTTAATTTAAAACACATGCACAAAGAAGTCTTCCAAAGGGAGGCAGAAAATATAGGATGGAAGCAATCAGATTTCAGATGTGAAAACATAAAGGAATCCAGAATGTCAGGTAAATCTAGGCAAGAGCACAGAAATTAAATTAAAGCACAACAGTGAACCTATCCCTATGAAGGGACTGTCTGCCATAATAGATCCTATAAGCTTTGCCCTAAAGAAGATGGGAACCAGTGATCGAGTATGGGTGGTTCTGAGTCTGTAGATATGCAAAACATCCACAAACCCTTAAAATATTAAATAAACGCTAGTTATTGTTATTATTGTTGTTGCTAAGGCAGACTTAGAGCTGGCTGGAGGGTAAGAAGCCTGCAGCCAGAGGTGTGCTCTAGTCCTGGTTTGAGCAGTCGGCACAACAGCCATTGATATAAAGGGAAATTGAATGAAAAGAAATCCCCAAAGGATCTCTGCCACAGGTCTGAATAAAGACCACTTCCTTTTCGTTTGTAGACAATCCCCTCTGAAGTCTACTACAATTCAGAAAGAAAAAAAAACAACACAAAAGCCTGCCAGGCAAGAGATGTGAAGGAGAAGAAGCTATTCAAAGACCCTAACCCCAGTCTTCTGTTCCCAACAATAGCTGGGATCTCTCCAAGAAAATTATAGCTCCCAAGGAATCCCTTGGACCTGGCATTCTTCAGCTTCTAAAGCTCTATTTGAACAATGTCACTATGGAAACGAAGCTGGGATGCTTTGCTCTAAATGAGGGAATTTATCCCTTTAAAATATGCTTCTTGAGTCAGCAACAAAGGCATTCATTGAACCTCAACTAATCTCATATTCTCTTTGGATTTTTTTTTTCTCAAAAGGCTCTTCTCTCTCCCTGCATCAGCCACCGAGGTTTCTCTTTCTCATCTCCTAAGAATTGTCTCTACCAAGCTAGGCTAGTTATCCCTATACCTGGCCAGAGACAAAACCAGAAGCCTGTCTAGGCAGTTCTCCTCTTCAGGAAGGCAATAGGGCATGAGCCTGCTGGCTAAAAAAACAACAAGGGAAATCAGGGGAGGGAGAAGAGTAACCTGTCCTGTTTGTCCTTTTCCAGAGGTGAAGGAACAGTAAAAACCTGATCCTCTGGACACTAGTCAGTGCCTGCTCTCATGGGGATGTGCCCAGCCTGCTCCAAGGAAGCTGCGTTCTCTTGCCCAGGTCCTACATCCATCCCACTCATTCCCAGAGTGCAGTCCTGTCTCATTTAAATCCAACTCATGCACAAGTCAAGACATCACCCTGTGATGTCACTGGTCCTCTTAGGAAATGAGGGATGTACAACAACAGATGCAGCTTTTTGAAGGTGTTACTCAGCTCTGGAAATATCAACAACTCAAATTTCCAGGATGTGTTATGGTCACAAATTACATTTAAACATTCAATCCTCATAAAAACCCTGTGAAGTATAAGCAGCATTATAGACAAAGAAACTGAGACTTGAGTTCAGGAATTTCCTTTCATCATACCCTCAGTGAGGTCCCCAAACTTAGATCTTTTTATCCAAAATCCAGAGCTCTTGGCACTCCATCACCCTACTTTTCCTGCTACCTTTCTTGCTTTTATAGAAGTTTATCTTCTGAAAAGACTTGCCTGAACTGATGCTGAGAGAGGGGAGCAGAACGAGGAGAACACTGTATACAGTAACAGCAGCATTGTAACAATGATCAACTGTGATAAACTTAGCTTTCCTCAGCAATGCAATGATCCAAGACAACTCCAAAAGACTCATGATGGAAAATGCTGTCCACTTCCAGAGAAAGAACTATGGAGTCTGAATGCAGATTAAAGCAGACTATTTGCTCTCTTTTTGTTTTATTGTGGTTTCTCCTCTTGGTTCTGATTCTTCTTTATGTAACTAATGTGAAAATATGTTTAATATGAATGCATAAGTAGAACCTATATTAGATTGCATGCCATCTTGGGGAGAGGGGAGGAGGAGGAAGGGGAAGAAAATTTAGAACTCAAAATGTTATAAAAGTGAATGTTGAAAACTAAAAATTAATTAATTAGTTTTTTAAAAAATAAAGAGGTTTACCTTAATAAGTAAATATTCTGTTATCATGAATAGTTTAAATAGCAGAGGTAGAGAAAAATTTTTAACCCCTGCTTTTCCTTCTCCTTTCAAAGTTCCAAAGCTATGTGCATTTAAACCCCATCTAGGCATTGTGGGGGTGCTCATTTTTCAGAGTTCATTCCTCTTTCTTTAGAAGAGTGAGAATTTCATCCTCTTCAATTGCTTTTCTTATGGGAGACAGTGTGGTATCCTAGAAAAGAAGTAGGGTCAAAAGGAGGGAAATCTGGGCCATAGTTGAATGTACCACTGACTAGGTGTTCAACTTCAAACAAGTCAATTAACTTCTCTAGGCCTTGGTTTATTCATCTGCAAAGTAGGGTCATACAACATGACTTTTCTGAAGATGTGGGCTAGCCAGTGCCAGAGAGGCAGATCTGTGTATTGGGAACAGCTCTGAACTTCGAGTCACAGGAACTGATTCTGAATCTTGATTCTGCCTCTTGTTAACTATATGACATTGGGCAAGGCACTGGCCCTGGAGTCAGGAAGATCTGAGTCCAAATCCTGCCTCCAACACTTACTAGCTGCATGACCCTGAGCAAGTCTCTTAACCTCTGTTTACCTCACTTTCTTCACCTGTAAAATGAGGAAAATACAGAATCTACCTGCCAGGTTGTTGTGAGGATCAAAATAATTGTAAAGTACTTTGTGCCTGACACATAATTTTATATAAAATTTGGTTTTATTATTATTGTTATTATATAAAAGAAGATTTTATTAGCTCTATGATCCTTTCGGACTCTGTTTTCTATGATTCTATAGTAATTGTCTAGCAGTTTATAGTAAAAAAAAAAAAAAGACGTGAGCCATTTATTCCCTGGGTACTGTGCACAAATTCAAGTCTCATCTTCAGAGAGACTATACCACAAATGAGGACCCGGGAAAAGAGCATATCACAAGGAAATGATGAAATAGTGAAGTAAGGCTTTAAAAAAGGCCAGAGACGTGGTAGGTATCATGTACACATGAGAGGTGAGCATACTTTAGAAGCTGGGGTGGTGAGAGCATCTAGGGTGAAGCGTAAGGACAATGTTTCCCAGTGAGAGGAAGACAGGGAAAGGGGAAATGACATTTTACACAGGGAAATGAAAGGGGGGAAAGTCTCCATTCTAATTGCCATCACCTATAATCCTAATGATCAACATTATCCAGTCACGGAAATAATTCTCCACCTAAGCCTGAGACATAAGATACAACTGTGCCAGTAGCATGAAGTCCCATCCTGGAACAAGATCTTAGGTGAAAGGGGAAAAATGTGTGGGATCCTCAGAACAAGTAACCATATTGTATGTTTCCAATCTGTCAAATTTTGAGATCAAAAATAAAGAAAGAAAAATGGCCCACCCTCCAGGCATAATCTCTCTTCCTGTTTCACCCTACTCCCCAGACCACCCCCACTTTTTTCCTGCTTGGAAATAACAAGCATTGTCATCAGCAGAAGCTGAGTATGCTTTGTCTTTGCAAAGAGTGGGCAAGAAGTTAAATTAAAGGAGTCACCCCTTGAAAACAAGAGTCTGGAGAAGAGACAGGTGGTCAAACCCTCTTCTTTACATGCAATGTTGAAGCTGAAATGGAACTTCCAAGAGTTCATGACGCTTAAGAATTTGACCTTCTCATTTCATAGGTGAAGAAACAGAGGTTTAGATGTCACAGCAGGAATAGCTTCATGGAAGCCTAAAGTCATAGCAGGAATACACAACAAGATTCCAACTTAGGTCTTCTCATGCCAAGTCTAATGCTCTTCCTGTTCCACTGTTTTTGCCTAACCATGTCAGCCCTACTTTCTCCTCCTCTTCATCTCGTCTTAAAGGAATACTATTATCAGCCCCCTCCCCTCTCAGAAAGCTAATGGAATAAGCTGGGATGCAGCTCCAGCCGCTGACTGGACCTTCTCCCCAAAGCAGCTTAAGCCCCAAATCTAGATAATCCTAATGGTAAACATTATCCAGTCATGGAAATAATCTCCCTCCTTAGTCAGAATCCTAACAACATTATTGTAGTTCTAGATCAGAGATTTGGAGCAGGAGTTCTTAACCTGGCATCCAAAGGCTTGTTTTCAATAACTTCTTTTATACTCATTTGGTTTTTAAAAAAAATATTTTGGCTATCTCAATATAACTGGCTTCCTTCATAATCCTGTGTTTTATTTTATGTGTTTAAAAACCTTATCCTGAGAAGGGTTCCAGAGGTTTTACCAAACTGCTCAAGGAGGCGAACTATATTTTACAAAGCAAGAAACTGGGGTCTAAAGAGATCAAGAACTTGTCCAAGGTCACAGAAGTAGTAACAGATATGGTTTTCTCACTATAAAATGACATGTTACATTCAATATAAAATGAGTATAAGATCCTTTCCAGCTAAACTTTTATGATCTTATATTACTTGAGAACAGGAACCAAATCTTGGGGCTCTCTGGTATTCCCTCACCCTGAGTGAGTCATTTTGCCTGTTTTCTTTAATCTAATGGAGAAAGAAATGGCAAATTGCTCCAGAAAACCCCAAATGGGGTCACGAAGAGTTGGCCACAGCTAAAATGACTGACCAACAATGAATGAGCAGGTGGACTCAGGAGTCAGAAGAGCTGTGTTATACCAAGCTTACTGGCTTTGCTGCTAATTGGGTGACCTTGACCAAACCGGTAGGCTTTGTTTTCTCCTCTGTAAAACAAGGGAATTGTACTGGAAGATCTCTTCCTGGTCTGATATCCCATGTCTGTTAGTCTGGAGTCCTCTTCAAACCCTGGCTCTCTTCACCATAATATCCGGTCCTTCACTCCATTCTAATGCTGGTCGGATGCTCCTCTCCTCACTGCTGGCCCTTGGAATCTCTGCTTCTCTTGGAGGCTCAGGTCCAGTGACAATTTATAATGGAAGCCTTTTCTGACTCATGCCCTCCAATCAATGCTGTCTCCTTCAGTTCATATTGCCCTCCCTTCCCCTCCCCACTACCATCCAGCTCACACATGAGTTAACTTCCACCATCCTATGTGTGTGCGTGCGTGCGTGTGTGTGTGTGTGTGTGTGTGTATTTGGGATCTCAGAGAGCAAAATCTGTAATGCTATGATTTTAATGATAATGTCTCACACGCTGATTCCTCATAACAGTTTTCAAAGCATATTCACCACATTATCACATTTGGTCCTTACAACTATTCTGCGGGATAGGTCTGCGGCCAAGCATTATCCCTATTTTACTGATGAAGAAACTAAGGTTTGGCCCAGGACCACTTGGTATTGAATTGAAGTGATCATGGTCACATAATAAGCGACTAAGTGAAGATTTAAACTCAGATTTTCTGGCTTGTGGTTGAATTTTTTTCCTTCTCTCTTACTTCCTTCTTTGATTCCACAAAAATTTGTTAGATTCCTACCCATGTGCAAAGTGATAGATACAAAACAGAAAAGAAACAACGCCTGCCCTCAGGGAGCTTACTTCCTTCTGGGGGAGGGGGAAGGATAAAAAGTAAACATGAGAACATATACCCAAAGTACAAACAAAGTAATTTCAAGAGGGAGAGAGTGATCGTTATCATAACTGGGGGGAGGGGGATCAAGAGGTAGCCCCTGATCTGAACTTGAAGGGAAATGAGGGACTCGAAGAGGCTGAAGGCAGAGGGGAAAGAGTGCCTTCCAGATGCAGGGACTACTGGTCCAAAGGCATGAGGTAGGAGATGTGGGATTTCGTGATAAGGAAACAGCAAACTGGCCAATGTGACTGGAATGGAATGTGTAGAGTGTACGTGAATGGGAATAAATAAAAGAATTATGGTAAGGAAAGTGGTGGACCTCTAAGCATCCTCCCACTTTGGAGTCCATTTCTAAACTCTCCCTCTCCATCTTTAGATCAAAGATATAATTCCTCCAAAGATATCAGTCCTCCAAGGAACCTTCCTCAATTAATCGTAGAAAGCTGCCTGAAATGAAATCCTGTCCCCATGGTCATACTGATAGTCAAGCTGAGACACGGTCCTAAGCCTTCAGGGCACTATCCATTGCACTGCACTGAATCTGGTCAATTCTGGTGCACTTTGTTCAATTAAAAAGAAAACTCAGTACTGTAACACCTCCTACACACTGCCTTCTCCATCAGAACATAATCCATTTCATTTCTCTGAACTCAGTTTTCTCACTATAAAATGACATGTTACATTCAATATAAAATGAGTATAAGATCCTTTCCAGCTAAACTTTTATGATCTTATATTACTTGAGAACAGGAACCAAATCTTGGGGCTCTCTGGTATTCCCTCAATCTAGTAACCAGTGTAATGCTTTGTACACCCAATTCATATGTTTCGGACTGGCTAAAATGCCTTTTTCTCTACGGTTTGTTGCATCCTTAAAAAGTCTTGGCTGTGAATGAAGTTCAACACGGAAAGTTCTCACTGTACAATGCTCACTGCCCTGGGAGTGGAGGAAACGCCTTTCACATGAATTGATCAGGGAGTTGCTCCGTCTCCATCCTCCCATGTCTGAAATAGATTTGCTAGAATCTGTTTCCTTATTACATGCAAAGAGTGCCATAAGATAAAAAGCCAGTTTCTTTGGAGAGGAGCTGAGCCAAGAACATTGTGTTCCATCTATACAATGAAATGCAGATTTCCTATTAAAAAGCAAAATTCTTTATTTGAGAAGGTTGAACAGGGCAGAAAATTATTCCAGCTGGTTAAATGTATGGTACTGTACAAAGTCCACTTCGAGAATAGCCTCTAGGTCTGAGAACATAGCACAGTCATCTTTCTGGGAATCACAAAAATCTCCTATCATGGAAGCCCTAATTCTCATTATCATGCTTCAAGACAGTAAGGATTAGCATGCCTAGGGGGTTCACTGACAAGCCTATTATTCCTACCAGGTCAAAATGTACTTGCCCCTCTGATCAGGGGGATCTAATGGAATTAATTCATGTCACATGAACAGAGATTTAGAGCTTGAAAGGACCCAGAGCTCATGTAATCCAGCTCTTCCATTTTACAGATGAGGAAACTGAGGCAAACTGGGTTAAGCAACTTGCCCAGAGCCACACAGATAAGTGTCTGAAGCCACATTTGAATCCAGAGCTCCTGGCCTCCGGGCCCAGCCCTCTACACTATCGGGGCCACCTAGCTCCCCCTAAATTATATATATAGGAACTGAATGAACCATTGGCTACAGAGTCAGTGCTCTGCCCATCCTACCATGAGGTCAGCTGTCCTTAATAAATCCAGGTTTAAGCAGGAACAGCTGAGATTTCCCCATCACTGTTGTACAGAAGAGAGAGGCAGATAAAGACAGAAACAGAGAAAAGGTAAGAATTGCAACAGGAGACAGAGAGCGGAGATATCAAGAGACCTCCATATCCAGGCATTGTTTTGTCAGCTTAGATATGGTTTGATTATTTGGTGTAATCAAGTGTAATCTCCTCGAGGGCAGCAATTGCTACATTTGTGTTTTTGCACCCCCAGAGCTCAGTACTCAAGGCTTGCAGATGGTAGGTGTCTAATATTCAGGCAAGTGACCCAGTGGATTGAGTGCTGGACCTGGAGTCAGGAAGATCTGAGTTCAAATATGACCTCAGACACTTACTAGCTGTGTGACCCTGGGCAAGTCATTTAACTCTGCTTGCCTTTGTTTCCCCATCTGTAAAATGAGCTGGAAAAGGAAAATGCAAACCCCTCCAGTATCATTGCCAAGAAAACCCCAAATGGAGTCACAAAGAGTCAAAATTACTGAACGACAACAAACTTAGAAGTCTCAAAAGGTCTTTTAGATGTTTACGAACTTCCCATCATAGTTAGTTGATGCTCCAATTAGTTAATTATGAGTTTCTCAAGGGCAAAAATGGCATCTTATAGCTCTGAGAGGTCACAGCATACAGCAGGCGCTTGAAAATTACTTCTTGTCTTGATAACATTCAGTGTTTCCCAGGAGGGTGAATTTAATTCAGGTAACTGGCCAGGGAAGCTCAATTTAATTTCACCCCAGTATTTATTTAATTAATACTTTCATTTCATACATTTGTGTATCCATTTTGCTATTTCCTTCCTCAATTTCCCTAGGCTAGCTCCCTCATTGTATGGATGAGGAAACCATGATCAGGATAAGGTACCGGAGAGCAGCTGAGAAAGCATCACCCTCCTTTTGGTACAGAGGCGGGGGACTACTGGCGCAGAATATTGTATACACTTTCCAATAAAATCACCGTGTCGGTTGGTTCTGCTTAAGCATTGTGTGTGTGTGGTGCATGTGTGGGTGGGGGGCTTACCAGCAAGGGTCCATTTTGAGGAGAAAGGCAACATCCAGAAACGACTGTGACATAAAAACAAAAAGCAGAAAGCAGCCATACAACGGGATCCAGTGGCAAAAGAAAGACAGGTTTGGAATCAGAGACCCTTGCTTCAAGTTCTGGTTCTATGACTCACTATTTGTGTGACCTTAGGCAAGTCACTTAACCTCTTTGATCTCAGTTTCTTCATCTGTGAATTAAAGGAGTTGGACTATACAATCTCTCAGAGGTACAATGGCTGGACCTGGAGTCAGGAAGACCGAGTTCGAATCCTACCTTAGATACTCCCTGGCTGTGTGACTCTGGACAAGTCACCCAATGGCTGCATAGCTCAATTTCCTCATCTGTAAAATGAAGGCATTAGACCAGGCAGCCTCTTAGGGATTATAGAGCACTAAATTTGGAGACAGGAAGACTTGAGTTCAAATCCTGCCTCAGACACTTACAAGCTGTGTCACTTATCTGCTGTGGGCCTCCTTTTTTTTACTCATCTGTAAAATGGGGATAAAAACACCAACTTTATCTTCTACATATACAACAGCATATATAACAGTGGCTGTAAGATATGGAACCCAGTGGTCTCTGGAGTACCCGAAGACTCAGGTTGTGCAGAAAGCCGTCGAGAGGCACTGAGTGGGTATGAGGAGGCTACAGCATAGACCAAGAAGGTTCTGCAAAGAAGGATGGGAGTGAAAGAGAGCCCTGGGGAAACATATGAGAGAAAGAGCGGATGGGCTGATCTGGCGATGAGGATGAGGCCTGACAGGTAGATGGCTCCAGCAACTGCACAGGTATCCTTTGGATCTCAGAGGAAAGGAAGGAAGGAAGGCCTTGGTGCATGCTGGGTAGGCAGATATCCTGCAGCAGATTTACAGAAGGGTTGGAAGAGAGTTACAGAGAAAGGGAGGGAGTGAACAGGTTGGCATCTACATCTTGGCACTGATCCAGAGTTGTCCTGAAGATCAAGTTACAATGTTGATAAAGTGTTTTTTAACTATAAAGAGTTATAAAAATATGAATTTTTATTGTTTACCTGGAGTGGCTTAATACCGGTTGTAATGAGTTCCTTGGCTATTGATTTTAGATTCTGGTATTCCACCCTATAGGTGGAATAGCACCTATTAGGCAGTTAGGTGGTGTAGGGGAGACAGCACTGGGCCTGGATTCAGGAAGACCTGAGTTCAAATTTGGCCTCAGTCCCTGAGCAAGTCACTTAAGCTCTGTTCACCTTAATTCACTGAAGAAGGAGACTGCAAAACATTCTAGTATCTTTGCCAAGGAACCTCCCCCCCACACCTATAAAAAGGGGTCACAAAGATCTGAATGTGACTGAACAACAACGTTCCATGCTATTAATCTAAAAATCTGATTGAATACAAAGGCTGATGTTCAAGCCCAGGGTTCCCCAAGATCATCCCCCATCATGCCACCTAACACCAAAAAAGTGGTGGAGTTTGGGGAGATGCAGTGAAGAAGATGGAAAAGAAAATCATCCCCACCCCATCTCCAGAATCAACCACTTTCCCTAAACTCATTCTTCTCTGTTCCCACAATGGGGAATGAATAAATGAACCTTGGCACCCCATTTCAAAAATGTCCTGCCAATTCCTGTTCTAGACTCATTGAGTATTGGCATCTATTGGATGGAGTGGTTTTCTGCAACTTTTTAAAATAATTTAGTGAGTTTAAAATAATTGTGGGTCTGGGAACCCCATAATTGAACTCCTTAAACCATTCATGGGCATAGTTGCAAACTACTTATAAAAATTTTCCCCCAAAATGTTATGTGAATGTAATATCTCAAATACTATATAATTAGAAGTTAATCTTGATTCCATATCTTGTAGCTTCAGCATTCAATAGGAAAATATATCTACAACGTTTAAAAAAAAATCTGCCATACATTTGAAAGGACCTTTTAATGTAACCTCATCTTATAATAACAAAACCTGAGATCAATAAACGACCTCAAAGGACTCTCATTTTTTTTAACCTTTCATTCTACATACTAAACATCCAAAGCTCAGAAAAGGGAAATAACTTTCCCAAAGTCATGGTTATTTTGCAGCACCTCTGCTGCATACCTAGCTCAGGCTTCCCTCTGTGCAACCTCAATGATGGCTCCCCAAAGATGGCACCCCAAACAGCGATCTCATCTCACTCCAATCATCCTTTCCCTTCCCTCTTGAGCAGAATTGTTACACACTCAGAAAAAAGACTCTGAGAACCTGATATATCCCTCCATTAGAAGGCATACAACTCTTGACTTGGTTCCGCTATAAAACCATACTATCTAATTTCAATTTTATGCTGTCCTCTAATAAATAATAATGACAGCCAGTATTTAGATGGTGGTCTAAGATTGGCAAAGGGCTTTACATATATTAACTTGTGATCCTCTTAACAAACCTTGTGAGGCAAATATAATAAAGGGATAATAACTATTATTATCCTTATTTTATAGCAAAGGAAACTGTGGCTGTAAAAGCTGATGCCATGACTATCCTCTATCTACCCTTGGATTACTTGCCTCCTCATTCCAGTTTGGTTCATGCTTTTCCCAACTGTACTCACTCATTCATTCACTTACTCAACAAGAATTTACTATCTGTCTCCTCTGATTCTATTCAAGAGCCATTAAACGTCTCCAGAAGAAGCCACAACTATTGACTTGTATCCGTTAGAAAATTACACTATCTGATTTGAAGCAGGCCCTCACTGCTGAACAGCTACACTTTTACCCTCCCCAGACTGACTTCTTATAACACTCTCCATAGAAGTAATTCAAAGCTGTTCTCTTTTCAAGCTCCCTATACCAGCATCTTCTGCCTCCCTCTTGGCAGAAGACTCTGCTTCATACTGTAGAGAGAAAATTAAGGCCAACCATCTATGGGTTATCTCTTTTCCCCATAATTCCTCTCAATATCTTCTTCTCCTTTGCTCCAGTCTCCACAGAAGTGTCCCTTCTTAGACCCATCCCCTTCTTTGCCCTCCAGCAGATTGCCATGCCCTTCCCCATCCTTCTTTAATTTTCAATCTCTCATCTGTTGATTGCTTCATTAGCACCTACTAACATACTCATAACATGCCCAAATTTCCAATAAACTTTGCCATTCCCCCCAAACTCCTGTACTTTATCTCGTTTCTCTTTCACAGATGAACTCCTGACAAAATAATCAGTTTAGGATACATCCACTTCCTCATTTCTCTTTCACCCATTTCTCAAGACCCCAGAATCCAAAAACTGATCTCCTAACTCCTAAGTCCAATATCCTTTACTCAGTCCTCAGCTTTCTTGCCTTCTCTTTGGCTTTTGATTCTACTACACGTTTCCTCTTCCTGAAGGCCATCTCTGTTTTCCTTGACATTTCTCTCTCTTAAAGAGAAATTATTTTTCTATAATATTTTCTCCCTTGTTTTTCTGTCTGCCCTGTTTTCATATCCCTTTCCTAGATCATTACTTCTATCCCACGTCCTAATTGTCACTATAGCCCAGATCTCTGTCTAGGACCCTCTCTTCTCTCTATATATATACAGAAGCTTAGTTCTGTAGAAAAGTGGAGAAAACCCACCTCCCTCCTTTCTCTGCAAGGGTGGAGTTCTATGGGTGTTTAATATTGCAAACACTGCCTGAAACTGTCTCAGTTAGTTTTGCTAAACAGTTCTCTCTCTTTCTTTTAATCTTTGTTATAAGGAAAGATAATTGGGGCATATTTAGAAATGACTCTAATGTAAAAGCGAAAGTCAACAATTTTCAAGTGTATTATGGGATGGAAGGAAGAAAGAAAAGGAGAAGGGAGGGAGAGGGAAAGAGAGCCAAGAAAGGAAAGGAAGGGAAGGAGGGAAAGAGGAAGGAAGGAAATTAAGGAAAGAAGGAAGGAAGGAAAAAGGTCTTTACAATAGCCTATATTTCCAGACTGGTCTCATATCACCTAACAACCTTTAGCTCCAGCTGAACTGGTTTAACCCTTCCAGTGACAGGAAGTCCCATGCCTGGGAAGCTTTCCCTCCTCTGTGGTCTCAGAGAATCTCTGGCTTCCTTCATAGGATTAAGAAGTCCTTTCCTGATTTCCTCTGTGCTGGTGGGTCCCACTCCTCCCCCAATAAAAAGTAGTCTCCATTTTATTTTATTTTTGCCTTCCCATCTTCAGCAACTGGTAGAGTTTTGAACTGAATTGAATTGAATTAAACTGCCATCATCTTGTGACTGAGGAGACTGGAGTAAGAGTGACCGCAAAACAATGTGGGGTGCTAGGATTTGGACAATCTATAATCTGTGATCTGTCTGAACGGAATGAAATTGGAATATGCCTATGTTCATTTTTTTAACCTTACCTAAATTTATTTTTAGCTCAAAATTAGGGCTGAGGACCACAGGCATTTTTACAAATATTAAAAGCAGCTTGAGGGTATAAAGTTATCTGAGTTCCACAACATCTGTTTTCTAAAGCAAAAAACAGTTAAAAGGTCCTGGGGCAAGATGAACAGTTAATCTCAGTTTATCTCACAGTTAACTGTTAATTAATGTAATTGTTAATTAATCTTAACAGTCAATCTCATATTCAAAGAAGTATTATTACCTCTTTGTTATTACCAAAACTTCTGTTAGGGGGCATTGCAGCCTACACACTTACAAAGTGAGGTTTACAGGTAAAGAGTATGTGCCAGCCATCTAGAAACTCAAGGCCATTAATTAATGAGAGCCCCCCACACCCACTATGAGGTGTTCACAACACTCGCTGGATGGATGGCTATGTTCTTCCTCTGTGGTTCTTAACCTTTTTTGTGTCACAGACCCAGAGGCATGCCGGTAGATATTTAACAACTGGCTTTCGGGGGGAGAGGGAAATATGTACAGGACACACTTTCAAATTTAATCTGTATTACTAACATTTTTCCATAACTTTCCTAAATCTAGACTATCAATAGAACAAAAAATTAAGCTCTGGGGGCGGCTAGGTGGTGCAGTGAGTAGAGCACCAGCCCTGGAGTCAGGAGGACCGGAGTTCAAATCTGGCCTCAGACACTTGACACACTAACTAGCCTGTGTGACTTTGGGCAAGTCACTTAACCCCAACTGCCCTCCAAAAAGCAAAAAAAAAAAACAAAATTAAGCTCTGATTTGTGAAATTTATCTAATTTGAGGTGTAAATACACAGATTGAAAATTTAACAATCTGCTCTCCCTGAGCCAGTTGGAATTGCTTTCAGCATGGTCCCTGCATGAAGCCTTTTGGCAATCTAGTGCAGCCTGGGCTCTTTCTCTGAATAATGATTTTCAATGCATAAAATAAAATATATACAGTCATTTAAAATCATGTCTAACTCTTTGTGACCCCATTTGGGGATTTCTTGGCAAAGATATTTTATTCTCCAGCTCATTTTACAGATGAGGAAACTGAGGCAAACAGGTTAAGTGACTTGACCAGCGTCACACAGCTAGTAAGTATCTGAGACCGGATTTGAACCCAGGTCTTCTTGAATCCAGGTCTGCGTTCTATCCTCTGTGCCACCTAACTTCCCCAAAATAAAATATATAAGATTACAGAGGAAACAAATTATTATTCTAAAATACGACTATCAAGATATTTCTTAAGAACAAATTCATGGATCCCCTGAAATGTAGAACCATCACTCTACTTTCTATCCTAGATTATCTAGATTTTTCTATCAGAGACCACACACAGAGGACTGGATTTGAGCATTTCCCAAGGAGCTCGTTGAATATGTAAGTATATTTAAAATATATAGATGGAGTCCGAAAGGGACAGAATATTTCACTGATGACTTTGGTCGAAGGACAAAGGAGCCTACTAAGCATCACTGAGCCAAATAAATGTCTTTCTTCTAAGCAAATCAAGTATCTTTAAGGTCTCCAAGCCTTCTGCAACAAAGGTTTTGTCCTGCCATGCTAGGGAAGCCTATGGGCCTCTTCTCAGAATAATATTTTTAAGTGTATAAAATAAAACAAAGAAAACCAATTATATGTGAAAACAGCTCCTGGGGGAGCAAGCAGCTGATAGATAGGTAGATCACACTGATCTTAGAGTCAGAAGGACCTGAGTTCAAATCTGTACTCAGACACTTTACTAGCTGTGTGACCCTGAGCAAGTCAATTAACCCAGAATGCCTTCAAATAAAAAGTTATCAATATTTTTTTCAAACAAATTCATACCTTCTATATGCCCTATACACCTTCTCCCCTTCTAGTCCTGCTTCCCAAAATCAGCACCTAAAAGAAGGAAGAAAAAAATCAGCTTCTACATTCCAGCCTACCATCTCCTGCTCCTGCGCCTCCTTGGCAAGGGCTGCCCTTCATGCCCTGAATGCACATCTTTCTCCCTTCCCTTCTTGGAATCCCTGGGTTTCCTTGGAGAAATGCCCAATTGCCCCTTCTGCAGGAGACCATTTCAAAGTCTCCCTCTCATCCCAAGAATACCAGGTATCTGTTTTGAATGAGTGTTTGCATATGAATATTGCCACCCTTCTCCTAGCCCACCTACCCTCACACTCACTTGAGGTTAAAATCCTAACTAAAGCAGACACAGCTGGACTTTCGAGTAGGCCAGGGGTGGGGAACCTGCAGGCTCCAGGCCACAAATAGACCTCTAGGCCCTCAAGTGATGTCCTTTGACGGAATCCAAACTTAAAAGAACAAACCCTTTATTGTTTGAGTTCAGTCAAAAGGTTGCACTTGAGGATTTAGAGGGCCACATGTGGCCTCGAGGCCTCAGGTTCCCAGCCTGGCACAGGCCCTCAATCATGACTCTTAGAAAGTGAATGGTCCCATTTCAGTGGGGAGGTAGAGGAGGGTATGGAGTTTCATGCTACCACCCTGTCTAGTTGTCCAATCTAGTCCATTCTGCATTTCTATGGAGGAATTTTAAATCTTAATCTTAATTAAGGAATCTTCCCGCCTGTCTTCCTCTGTAACCTTTTTCTGGAGAAGGTTTCCTTAAAGCAGTTGAAATGTGGAAACTCCTCTTAGAAGCAAATTTGTCTTTCTTCTCCTTCTCTAAAGTCTTCATGCCTCAGGGCTGGACTTTTTTTCTTCTCCCTTAAATTCACATTTATAGACTGGCTGCCTCCCCTGTCCCCTTATTCTAAATAACAAACACACAGAATTAGGGGGATTTTAGTGGTAGAACAGCATCAGATTCCTCCCTTCATCCCCCAAGGCAGCAAAGCTCCCTCCCTACACTGTGGCTGGTCAAGGCAAAGTCTTCCAAGTAACAGAGGCTGAAACCTTACAAACAGCCAGGCACTGATGGCTTTAAATTCAAGCTGGAAAGGCAGTCACCCCATTACTTTCCCTCTAGGCACTATCCACCCTCGGTGTCTCCTAAACAAAAGCATGTCCCTTTGCAGAAATAATTAGCAATGTGATGTGCAAGAAGACGTTCATTCCCCTCATAAAACCAGCCCTGTGGTCTGAACTCTGGAAACTTCAACTCCAGCTCCATGGAGCTCATCCCAACCACAAGCCTGGAGACCAGAGAATAATTAGAAAGCAGCAACATGCAGTCTAAGCTTGATTTACATGTTTCCAAAATTGTTTCTGAAATGAAAGGTTAGCTTGGGCCAGGGGTGACAGTGCTCAGAGCTGGCCCCAAAACAGACCCTCAGGATTCTGGGTTGGTTAAGGGGATTTCTTCAGCCCTTGAAATGAGATGATACAGACAAAAACGAAATGTTCCCTTCCCTTAAGGAGTTTACATTACGGAAGGGTGTGCTTAAGGTTTATGTGTAATAAGAACAGTACCCTAGCCCCTTCTCCCATGCAGCTTGGGCTAATTTTTCCTTAAAAGGAAGTGAGCATTTCCCTGGTTGGGCTCAGGGGACTCACTTCTGCATCTGTTCAGTCATTTTCAATTGTGTCCAGCTCTTCATCACACCATTTGGGGTTTTTGCCTTTCCTTCCCCGACTCATGTTACAGATGAGGAAACTGAGGTAAACAAGGTTAAGTGACTTATCCAGGTAGTAAGTATCACAGCTAGTAAGTATCTGAGGCCACATTTGAGCTCAAGTCTTCCTCACTCCAGGACTGGCACTCTATTCACTGTGCCACCCATCTGCCCCCACTTCTTCATCAGTAGAGTACAAAGCAGCCTCAAGAAATGGTGGAAGGAAGGAGCAGGAACTTCAGAAAAACCTGGAAGGACTTACATGAACTGATGCTGAGTGAAATGAGCAGAACCAGGAGAACATAATATACAGTGATAGCAACATTGTAGCGATGATAAACTATGACAGACCCAGCACTGCAAGAATCTAAGACAACTCCAAGACGCATAATGGAAAGTGCCTTCCACATCCAGAGAAAAAACTACGGAGTCTGAATGCAGATGGAAGCAGACTATTTTTACTTTTTTTTTTTTGCTTTTTGTTTATTTCTTTCTTGTGGTTTTTCCCTTTTGTTCTATTTCTTCTTTCACAACATGACTAATGTGGAAAAAAGTTTACATGATTGTACGTGTATAACCTATATCAGATTGCTTGCTGTCTTGGGGGAGAGAAGGAGAGAGAAGGAAAATTGCAACTCAAAATCATATAAAAATGAATGTTGAAAACTATCTTTACATGCATTGGACAAAATGAAATACTATTAATGTTAGGAAAAAATCAGAAAATGGCCAGAGGACTTAAGCAGGCTTGGCAGATTGATCCCAATGAGTTACTTAGGGAAGGGATTTTTTGGTCAGTTCAATTAAGTGGAGGTGGACCTAATGCCTCTCCTTGTTGAAAGTTCAGCAGTGCCTAAGTAGATAGCCTTTTGTGGATTTCTGAGAGACCTTCGGGTATTTTATTTTGTTCCAATAACAAACCTTAACTACTAGAGGTCAAGCTTGAGTCGGGCCTAGTTCAGGACACTTACTATATTATTGGAAATTATTGTTATTATAAATTATTCTCATAAATCTCCACTTTGCATTTTCCAACAAGATTACACAGGAAAGGTGAAACATGGCATCCTACTTTTGCCCTATTTTGACTTTATTAATCTAATTCAACAAATACACAATATGTGCAGAGTTCAACGCCACACACTGGGGATACAAAAATGAATTAACCACAAAGTCTGTGTCCACAAGAACATTAAAATCGATTAGGAAAATTATGATATTTAAGTGAATAAGGATGTAGAAAATTATGGGGATAATAAAGGGGAGGGCTCCACAAAATGATTGAAGATACTTTGCAGAGGGAGAGGTCACTTTACTTTAAGCTGGAAGGAGCTAAAGGAGCAGAATCAGGGAAGGCTTCATGGGAGAGGCAATAATTAATAATAATAGTTGGCATTTTATATAGCATTTTATTCTGTGCCAAGCACTGTGCTAAATATACTTTATAATTTCATTTGAGATTCACAGCAACCCCTGAGGTAAGTAGGTGCTATTATCTCCATTTTATAGATAAGGAAACTAAAGCAAATACAAGTTGAATGACTTGCCCAGATATCATAAAGGATGACAGTCATGGGGGATGTCCAGTCCAAAGGCGTGGATACAGAGTTCCATGTAGGAAGGACAGCAAGGACTCAGCAACCTAGACTCACTGAATTGTAGCTGAATTAGGGATCCTATTCTTTCCCCCTAATACAATGGAAGGTCCTTGAGGATACAGTTTTGGGTTTCATATTTGGATTCCTGGAGCTTGGTAAGGTTCCCCGCATATAAAAGGAGCTTGATAAATGTTTGTTGTTCAAGGAAATACTAAATTTCAGTTAGAGGTTCATGAAAACAAAGGTTTCTTTTTCTTTTTGCCATCCAAGTTCAGGGACCCTTTGAAATCTATCCCCAAGCCTCAGATTAAGAACCTATAATTTATTGAAAGGATTTATGAGAGTGTCTAGTCCAGCTCCCTGAGTGGATGAAGAAATTAACTTGTAGAGAAGCAGACAGATTAATCCAGGATCACCAAAGCAAAATTCAGAACCAGAATGCAAAACCAGATCTTTTGACGTCAAAGGGTCTTTCAACTGTGCCATATGAGTCTTGTTGTAAGGTGAACACAGATCTCCACAATAGCTAAGGGTTTCACATTTAGAAGTCATATTTACTTACAGCCCTAAGTCACAAATAAAACAAGACAGGCAAGAAAAGAGGTCAGGGTTGGCCAGATTTCCCAACTATGACCAAGGTTGAATCCATGAATGCTGCTTAATTCTTTGAAGCACACTGGCGTAAAAGATCATTGGATCAAGAGCTGATTCTTCAAAAATATCTGTACTTCACAGCAGAGAGAAAAAAGGAAGTTAGGGAAGGAGCAATTACAGTACAAGGAGGAAATCAGGATACTGCCAAGAAGGAGAACTTCAAGAAAGAAGGTATCAAATGTCAAATGTTACAGAAGTCAGAGCACATCAGAGCTAGGAAAAACACCCCAACTCCCAGAGATGCTTTTTAGAAGCATTCTGCCCTGAGAGGGAGGCTGATCTATCTGACCTTTCTAAGAGCCCTTTAACTTTAAGAAATGGTCTTTGGGTTCATCAAGATCACCACAGTGATCGCCAAAGCTACTGTTTCAGTACTGACAAGGACGAAGACCAAAAAATGCAGGAACTTTACAGGGGCAACAGCCATGAGGAAATATAGGCAGAAGATACTGACCATGTATTCCAGAAGTCTGGAGGAGAATGAAAGAATTAGGACAGCAGCATAAGGGTCACTGAAGCAATGGAAGACTTTAATCAGGATAGAGGGAAATGAGCACATCAGAAGAGAAGAAAAGAAGAAAAAGAGAGAGAAGGGAAGGATTAAGTGCAGACAGAGAGATGGGAAATTCTGGAGAGCAGAATTCAAAGATTTTATGCCTATGGTTAATTCATTAGTGACTAAGGGAGCAGGAACATGCTAGAGCCTCGTCTAGGTTGTTAAATTTTCAGCGTGAGTATTTACACCTCAGAAACTGGCAAATGCTATAAATCAGGGCTTGATTTATTGTTTTGTTTATTGTCTAGACCTAAGAAAGTGATGGAGAAAAATGTTAATAATACAGACTAAACCTAAAAGTGTGTCATAAAAACTTTTATTTTTTTATGAAAACTTGATTGTTAAAGATTTATCAGGACACTCCCAGGAAGAGAATGTAGCAACAGGAATGATAAAGGAGACTGTCCTGTTTCAGGTGGAGGTGGAAGGAAAATAAGACAGCCTATAGTTCAGCTCCTAACGTCTGTGGATGAAGGGGAGAAGGCTCGGGGAAAAGAGGCTGCTTGGAAACAAAGGGGAGAAGACTCAGGGAGAAGAGGCTGCTTGGAAACAGCCTTTGCCATGAGGACGAAGGGAGGGGAGGGGAGAAATATACCCTCCTACCTTCACTGCAGATGGGGTGGGGACGCTATGGGTTTGAGACAGGGGTGGAGAACTGAGGCCCCAATGGGACATACTGTATTGTCACACCCTGTGGCAGCATTACTTACATTTGGCAGAGCTGCTTCTTTTCTCCTTTAAAATTTTTTTAAACAAGTAATTGTTCTCCAGGTATTCGACCCAGAAGGGATATATTTGGAAATAAAGCTGATATAAAAACAAAAGATATCTATCGATATAGACTTAAAAGTGATAGCAACCAAAGGATATAGAGTGTCATTTTTTCTCTAGTACTCCCTATGGCACTCATCCACTTTCTGGACACATAACAGGTACTTAAGTACTTTTATAAATGATTTTTTTTTTCTGGAACTGAGGATGGTCATGTATATTTTCTCCTCTTTTGTGACCCAGGGTACAGATTAGCAGGATAAGTGAAAAGATTAAGTTGATGGTCTAGTAGAAAAGGAATGAAACCTAAGGGGCTCCTGGGTTTTAACCCAAATTAAGGCATGGAAATGTCTGACAGATTAAATACAAAAGCCACAACATTTCTAACAAAAACAAAAGCAGAGAGCAGAGAGGTTGAAGTGTACTAAACTATGGCTCATTTCTCTTCTTCACAAAGCAGACTGATTGCACGTCTCGGTGGTGCAGCAGACAGAGCGCTAGCTCTGGAGTCAGGAGGACCCAAGTTCAAATTTGGCCTCAGACACCTGGCACTTTCTAGCTATGTGACCCTGGGCAAGTCACTTAATCCCAACTACCTTACCAAAATAAGCATCTTTGGGGTGGCTAGGTAGCACAGTGAGTAGAGCACTGGCCCTAGAATCAGGAGGACCTGAGTTCAAATCCAGCCTCAGACACTTGATACACTTATTAGCTGTGTGACCTTGGGCAAGTCACTTAACCCCAATTGCCCTGCCCTCCCCCCTCCAAAAGAAAAGCAAAAAAAAAAATCTACCAAAAAATTACTTTATGGAACTAGAAAAAATAGTGACAAAATTCATTTGGAAGAACAAAAAGTCCAGAATATCAGGGCAACTAATGAAAAGAAATGTTAGGGAAGGTGGCCTAGCCATACCAGATTTTAATCTCTATTATAAAGCAGTGGTCCTGAAAACTGCCTGGTACTGGCTAAGGAACAGAATAGTGGATCAATGGAATAGACTGGGTACTAAAGACTCAGTAGT